>WSYH01004739.1:0-50247 GCA_036426205.1 Ascaphus truei
GAGAGATTAATAATACAGCAGAAATGGGAACGCTATTAGACAAATATTATAATATTTATTTTTAAGTTATGTAATTTGTGCTATAAATACTTTTTTTGTAGACGCGTGGCGGGGGCGTTACAAAGCTGGTTCGCACTGACGTCATGCACTGCACATGCACTAACGTCATGTGATTTTGATTACATCAGGCAGGGGGGGCCCGAGAAATTTCATGGATGAAAAGGGGGGCTTGGCATAAACAGTTTGCTCACCCCTGCTTTAAACTATATCTATACTTACTTATTGATCCAGAGGAAGGCAAACAAAAAAACCCTGGATCAACATCCTTCCCATGTATACTTATTTGGTATATCCCTGTATACCTTTCCCATCTAAAAAGATGTCCAACCTTTTTTTGAACAAATCTATTGTATCTGCCATCACAGTCTCCATGGGTAATGAATTCCACATTTTAACTGCCCTTACTGTAAAGAACCCTTTCCTTTGATGCTGGTGAAATTTCCTTTCCTACAACCTTTCCTTCACTCAGATGTACTCAAAATAATATAAACATACAAATTTATTGAAAATATCACAAGTAAACATATAAATTAAAACAGTCCCTGATGCCACCTTCACATAATTTCAGTAAGAAAACCCATACAAATAGTAACATGTATGAGCTAGGTAAAGACATGGACTATAGTCTCCTATACTTGAGAAACAGGGTCTGGAATGGACCCTTCCCCCATTGAAACCAGCTGGTTCACAGTGTGTAATATAAATGAGAGATGTATAATTAGATCAGATTATAGTAAAACAGAATATGCAGCAGTATGAGGTGAAAAAGTACACAAAACCACTATTCTGGCATACAGTTTTTAAGCCCCCGGAAGAAGCGAGGGTGCAAAACGGCCATTGGGGTTATGTTTGTACTCCCTGATGCCTCACCCTGATGTACTGCTGAGCTGCTCTATGTGTTTTTGATCAGGTTTCTCTTCATAATTGTTGCATAGCTTTATCTTGCATTTCACCTGCCTTGATTCATTGCAGTAGCATATTTACATGAGGTCTATTGTCTAGCTCCCTCACCCCCTGACCCTCTTCCATGTTATTTTTTTCAATTTATCACAACTGTTACCTGATAGTGGTGTCACTTTAATTTTGTGGGATTACAGTGGTAGGGGGGACATTGACTGTTAGGGTTATAGTGGGTTTGAGTGCTTTTTCATCTCATACTGCTGCATATTCTATGTTTTACACTAATCTGATCTAATTATACATCTCTCATTTATATTACACACTGTGAACCAGCTGGTTTCAATGGGGGAAGGGTCCATTCCAGACCCTTTTTCTCAAGTATAGGTGGCTATATTCCATTCCTTTACCTTGCTCATACGTGTTACTGTTTGTATGGGTTTTCTTACTGATATTATGTGAGGGTGGCATCAGGGACTGTTTTAACTTAAATGTTTACTTGTGATGCTTTCAATATGAATGCGGACCTGACTTACTACAATCTAGGTTCCTACGACTTGGTGCCCCAGCCATTGCCAAACCAATTGCTTCCATAGTCAACTCTATCCTGTCTGCAGGCCATACCCCTAAGACATGGAAAACTGCCAGAGTTGTCCCAATCTTCTAAAGTGGCGACAAAAACATTGTCTCAAACTACAGGCCAATCTCACTCCTCCCAATTCTATCTAAAGTAATGGAAAAATGTGTCCACTCCCAATTAAGCAATTTCTACACCAAGACAAATTTCCCTAGCCAATTCCAATCTGGCTTTCGTCCCAAACACTCCACCGTAACTACCCTGCTAAAAGTTTGCAATGAAATCCTTCTGGTCCCTAGCACCGTTAGTGGTTATTATATTACTAATTTAAGTACTCATTATTTGCTTAATCTGTTGCAGGCAGTTTGTCTTGTTGTAATATATATATATGTTTGTTCGTCTACATGGACATATATACATATATTTTTGATTTTCTTGATTATGTTTTTACACTTACAGCACCCCCCCCCCCCCTTTTTTTCATCCTAGGATATTCCACTAAGGGGTTAATCCTTTCCTATGTTGCCTTGCAATTAACCTATGGGCGGGCACCAGAGGGCTATTTAATGACTGATTTGGCAGTAGACTCTATGCACCTGATGAAGCTATGTATTGAGTGAAACTAGTAGTGGGTTTACTACTGAGTGTCCACCTGTGAGACTGTCTTTTGGAGTTGCCTATATAGTTGCCTATATTCCTCTATGAAGTCGACCAAGGTGTTATTTACACCATTAATGGCCGTGCATGAGAATTTTCTAACACTTACCTTGCACTGGTAATCCGGAGGTCTGCACACATCACTGTGTCTACAGCGCAGACCCGGAAGCGGGAGGAAGAGAGGCAGCGAGACGCGGAACAGCTGCTGCTCCCAGCGCGCGGGACCATTCGTCTCAACGGCTGCTAACTCGCCCTGCAGAGAGGAAGACTTTGTGCTTCACTTCAGGATAGTGGAACTCCTAAGCGGTCCAGCTTGACACATTTTGTTGGAAGTATTTGTACGCTGTAAGTGGAATTACCTTGATTTTACTTCTACAATTTACAAAATATCCTTTTTTACCCAAGTGCGCTTTGTGTATCTCTTTGTGTGACTGTTTCTACCTATGGAGTGATCCGGCGGTGACTCATTGTGGAGGGGGGGTTAGCTCCACGCATTTCAGCAGCAAGGGGTTAAAGGAATACCAATAAAAGTTTTTTTAAAGGAGCAAGAGTGCGAACTACATATTTTCTATGTGGATTAGAAATTGTATTTAACTTGTGTTTCGCTGACGGAGAGAGAACATATTACAAATTTTTCCGAATTTAGAATGTTGACAATATTAAGGATATAATTTATTTTCTTGCTAAAATCTGGTGACTGCGTTTACTGTACCAGCTGCTTCCCTTTTCTGTGGTACATTTGCTGCAGTTTTATCACCAGTTTGGGAGACAGACAAATCTAATCAGGAAGGTTGTTGCTTAATGTTTTTGTATGAAAGGTTGGTGAGATATTGTCACTGTGTCTCTGGCTCTAGCACAGTAATATGTGGCAGTGTCTCCCGACTCAGTGATTGATAGTGTCATGTAGACCTCGTTTTTAGAGGTGTCCCTGTTCACGGTGAGTCTGCTACCTAGAGATGCTGATAGATATGTGCTCTCCTCATGATAAATGCCCCCAACCCACTCCAGTCCCTTCCCTGGCTGCTGTCTGATTCAGTTCACTCCCCACATGTTGGTGCTGTCAGTGATGGAGGCTCCGAACACGTTGCAGGTCAGTCTCATGGATGTTGAGGGTCTCACAAGTCCAGGACCGGACTCCTCCAATCTAATCTGAGAAAAGGCGCCTAGGAATAATAACACAAACTATTAATGGACCGGATACAAAATACTGATCCAGATAAAGAATAATAACTGGGTGATATTCCTTACATGGCAGGATCAATAAGAGGAAGAAATATTCATACAGTACAATGAATCCATGTTACTTTCTATGTAAAGTGACACAGAAAGTCCCCTCTTTTCAGCTTCTTCTCTGAGGGACGGTGAGATCTCTGTGCCCCAAGAAGAGGTGTCCCAGCATTAAAACAGGATGTGGGGTGTTACACTTTGCATATTCAGCTAATTATAGAGCTCAGAGTTATAAGAGCAGAGAGAACCTTCTCATTAAAGAGACTGTCACAGAAGACCAGGTATTTACATCTTTATTCCGGGATCATATCACTGAGCAAAACCAAGAAGTAAAACAAATTGTGATTTATTCCTTGGAAACAGACATACACACAATGAATGACAATTTACAGAAAAAACACACTTACTGGGGGATCTGGGATAAAAAAAACTAACCTTTCCTAACTCATGTAGTCCTTAAAACAAATTATTTAGGTTACTGGGATGTACCCGCAAAAGTTCTGGAACTCAATTACCAGAATTACCAGACGCCACCGCTGTATCTGCTCCGGAGCTGCTGAAATCCCTTCACCGGGAGATAGTACCAAATGCCCTGGCACTCTTTTCGGCGTGTAGTTCCAGCCGCAACCGCTACGTTCTATTCGGAGAACTTGTCCCTGGAAAGCTGGACCTAGAAAATGTCTTGACGTGAAAATCTCTGAAGCCAGTTGTTACTATTTCTCACAGAGCATCTATTGGTGGTTTCAAATTTGCCGCGGCTGTCTTGGCGCTTAGAATCTGAGGTCCGGATTGGCTGCTGGGTCTCTTATAGTATTTCCGATTCATTCATGAAATACTACAGCCAATCCAAGCATGGACATTTTACAACCAGCCAATCAGCTGCCTGCCAGTCTTCCAAAGCCGGGCAGTGGGTTCTTCCGAATGGAATAAGGGCATGTGTGAGTTTGCCACCATAGCCACTTATTATTCAGAAGCCACCCGCGTGGCTAGGAGCCTCTACATCTAGGAAGGTGACTACTTGCTGCAATGGCTGTATTCATCCCAGGACGTGGATACTTCACCCACCCATCCTGCTCTAATGTCTCACACTTCTGGGGGCAAGTGTTGCTTTCAAGTCTGGACCTAGACCAGACCTGCTGGCACCAACTCGGTAGACATTTGGTCTCTCAGGTTCCCGGGCTTTAAAATTCCCCGCTCATGTTACAGTGCACAAAGCATTATACATTTTAATCATATCCATTTAATAAAATATACTTTGATACTGTTTTGCTAACAATGTCTAAGTCCTTCTTTGGTGTCAGGGATAGAATAAGAATTTGTATTCTCTATTCTCACTAGCCATATCCCTGCCACACTGCAAAATCCTGACTCTACATTTTTACACAAAATAAACCTCACAGTTTTATCCTATAGCTGGAGCACCCCCAGAACCCCTATACCAGATTCAGGGTGACTTGGGCGTGAACTGGGCATCCCCCCTTATACTAGGGGCCCCTGTACCGTTCTCGGGATACCTTTATCCCCTATGCCCGTATACCTTTCTGCTCTGTGCTGAATATGCTGTGCTCAAACCAGCAAGGAGAGAGAACCCCTCTCATGCATTTCACGCGAAGTGCGTGCTTTATCAAAGAGTAAAAAAATACATACAATCATTCCTAAATACCCATGATACCCCTGTTCTGTAGCCAATAGAAATAACATATATATCAAAAGCCGGCCCACACCTGAGGTATCCGTAACTTCCCTCACCTGTAATCATAGGTGGGGGCGGTCTAGCACAGAAACCAGGGCTCATGGGAACATAAAAAAATGACACTGATTGGATGCAGGGCTGTCTCTTTGAAAATCTTTGATCAAAGAATCTTATTTGAATGGAGACTAAGTCCCGCACCCAATATACACATAAACAAAAGTAAAACAACACCAGTTGTAATTAAAAACAATCCATCGCTGAAATTTGGAATCCTATTAATAATTAGATAAATTATATCATTGCATAAGACTATGGCTAGTCCAATAGCGCAAAAACGGAACACATTTATAGAGCAGCACTCTTAATGGTTAACCCGCAATAAACAAGCTATGCGTCTTAGTATTAATCTATATTGGAACATGGATCTCTGAACATGCATAACTAATACAGCAGCATATAGAGACTGTTGCTTGTTGAAAAGTAGCATTTGAGATCTAGTATTAAACACATCTGACAATAGCCTAGTAACATTGTACAGGCATACCCCGGTTTAAGTACACTCACTTTAAGTACACTCGCGAGTAAGTACATCTCGCTCAATAGGCAAACGGCAGCTCACGCATGCGCCTGTCTGCACGTCCTGAACAGCAATACCGGCTCCCTACCTGTACCGAAGCTGTGCGCAAGCGGGGAGACTATAGAGCCTGTTACACATGCGTTATTTACATCAGTTATGCACGTATATGACGATTGCAGTACAGTACATGCATCGATAAGTGGGAAAAAGGTAGTGCTTCACTTTAAGTACATTCTCGCTTTACATACATGCTCTGGTCCCATTGCGTACGTTAATGCGGGGTATGCCTGTATAAGACTATCTCATATTCTTTTAACATTAATGGAATCCCACTCTCAGACAGGAGATGGCGCTCCTACACTATCTTATGGGCCAAACTCATTGGATAAATGACCACTATATTGCCAAATACTATGGGCCTCATGCACAAAGCGCCGAAAAGGTTTTTTTTTCGCCACAAAAAGCCTTTGCTATTCAGTAAGCGCTAATAAGTGGCCCAAATCCGCATTTTTTCTAAAATTTTCTAAAAAAAATTCTAAAAAATTATCGGCAGGCGGCTGGCGATAAGCCACTTTTTGGCACCTTTCGCCACTTTTTAAAATCTAGTAGCCCCAATCATGTTATCGGTGCTTATCGGTGCTGATCGGCACTCTCGAAAAGACATTTGTTTGCCAATTCGTCCCGCCAACTAAAAGTTGGCGGGTCGGTGGGGAGAATCATCGGCAAGGGCGACACTTAGAAAAAATCAGGCCTTTTTCCTGTCTGTGATTGATACCGGGGGTCTCCGGAGCTGATACCAGCACCAGAGCCCACCGGCATGCATCCGAGGCAGGAAAAATGCATGTAAAGCCCACTTCATTACCTTAGCGGCTAACTGCTAAGGCAAATGACGGGTTAACCCACCGTGCCAACTTTATTGTGGGTAGCGGGGGTGGGTGAAGGGGGTATTTGGCCCTTGGTGTGTTGTTTAGGCTTGCGGGGGGTTGCGGGTGCACTTAACCTCTTCTACGACCGTAGCAGTTAATACCGCTACGGTCATGAAGGGTTAAGTGCTCCGCTACCCACCCGTCAGCCTAAACAACCACCGTTGGGGCTAATACCCCCTTCACCCACCCCCGCTACCCACATAAAAAAAATACACACACAACAGCCCCACACTAAATAAATAAATAATAAATAAAATAAATAAATAAATAATATATAATATATGTATATAATATATATATATATATATATATATATATATATAATATATATATATATATATATATATATATATCTATATATATATATATATATATATATTACCCAAACAACCCCTATACACCCCCCCAACATACACATATATGCCAATGCATACTATAGGCCGGCGGGGGCCCTCGGCTGTTACCCGCAGGCCTGCATACAAATTCTGTGCCCCCCCCCCCCAATTAATGTCAAAACACATACATACTATAATAAATAAAAACCCCCCCTAAACATACAGTATAGTAATGGGCACAATTACTATTATCCACAAATGGATAATAGTAATGTACCCATTTAAATACATAAAGAACATAAATACATTAAATACATATTGCACTCACCCATGTCCGGCTGCCACGATGAAGCCATCCTCATCTTCATCACCGCCATGCCCCCTCCGCTGCTGCAAAACAGAACAAGAATAAACAGCCAATGTAATGTCCCCTAACCCCTTCATACTATAGCGGTTATTAACTGCTACAGTCATTAAGGGGTTACCCCCCCTCACCCACCACTCAGGAGGCCTACAACCCTCCCCCACTAACCCCCCACCCTGAGGCATAACCACCCATCCACCCACTACCACAAGGGAGGCCTACCCCACATACCCTTGGGGCCAATACCCCTCCCCCTACCTCCAGTACCACACAATAAAAACATACACAGCCCCACATAAACATCATTCTTTAAGATACATTACCCACCCCCTGTGCCCCCCCATAAATACATGATTTATCCTTTTACATACAGGGTTCATACCCCAGCTCCACACGAGTCCCCGGGTCCCGCCAAGCGCCATGGCCCCCAGGTGGTCTCCGCGGGTCACTGCGGGCCACAATTGGGTCCGTACGGTAGGCCCGCGGATGTCTGGGAGCCCTGGGTCAGACCCACAGGTGTCTGAGGGGCCTCGGGTGGTTCTGAAGGGGTCTGGGGACTCACGGGTGCTCACTACGGGTCAGAGTTGTGATGGAGATCACACGCTCTGATTGGCTACCGTACCATGTGAGGCCGGCCATGTTTCTTTTCATGACGTCATCTTAAAGGCAATTGAAGCAAAGATATTCTGATTGGCTGTGCTTTCATTGCCTTTAAATGACGTCATCATTTTATTTTTTCTCGGCCAAAACACATGGTTTTCACAGCCCAATCAGGGCCGTGGGAACCATGACAAAAATGTGATGTCATAGGCCTTTAAAAGCCTAAGTCATCTCATTTTGAAGGCAGACGCCGAGGAGGAAGAACCTCCGGAGAAGAAAGAAGACCAGGGCGTGACCGAAAGACGACAAGAAGACCCCGGAAGAAGATACAAGAAAGAAGAATACAGATGAAGATGGATTACAAATAGAAGACCCCTGGATTGTCGTGTTTTATTATTTTATGTTTTTTTATTTTATGGTTTATTATTTTATGGGTTCCTGTGCGTGGATTGGTTCGAGAGTAAGTTGTTCAATGGGAGTCGGTGAGTGGGTCAAGTAATGGTAAGTGAACTAAAGAAATTTATTTTATTTAACTTGTTCATTTTTTTAAAGGTTTTTTACATGTCTATTTTTTTTATTTTTTTGCTATATCATTTCTTGCCACTGTTTGTAGGTATGTATGTATGTCTAGATCGATATATGCATACAGGGTAAGAAATTATGTTGTTTTAAAAGCTTGTTTTGCTGTGTTTAAAATGATTTTGCCTATGCTGCTATGCATAAATGTGTGTGTCATGTATTTTAAAATTAGATTGATGTAATTTTTGCTATTGTATGGTGTACTTTAGGTCAGGGTGAGGCTTGCTTTTGTATATTGTATTATTTTTGTTACTTATATTTTGTCTGAGGATAAGTTGTTCTGTTCAACGATTGAATTACTTAATTGTTTAATTGTTATGGATGGAATGTAAATTGTTTAGTGATTTAATTAATGAATGCTAATTGATTTATGGTTACTGGATTGGTTTCAATAGTATACTTGTTTGGATGTATAGGTATTTTGTTTGGAATATGTTATTGTTAACATTCATTTGCAGAATGTACATGCATAGTTTACTGTATATGCATCATGTACTGTATACAATACTGTATGAATGCAATGTTTTGAGTGGCATTTGAGGCTTTTGATTGGCAATTGAGGATTTTGATTGGAAGATCAGATTGGATTATTAAAGGAAATTCATTTTATTCTACTGTGTCTGTATGGAGAAGTGGTATTTGTAGTACAGCATGTTTATGCTAACCCTTCTACATTTATTTGTATATTGGTTCATCATGTGTGTGTACATATATATGATCTATATCATATATATATAATTATATATATATTCTATATCTAATCCATTCTATATATATATATATATATATATATATATATAATCAAAAAATAAATAGATGATACCATTCTGTGGCTAACGAAATATATATATATGTGTGTGTGTATATATATAGTTGCATGATGAAGCCACTGTACAAATGAATGGGTGAAGGGTGGGTATCGGGCCAGTGTGGCTTAACCCCTTAATTACCTTTGCGGTTATTATCCGATAAGGTGTTTAAGGGGTTAATTGATATCTGAATGTAATTGCAATGTATTGGCTATGTATTGGCTATGTATTTTGTGGGCAACGAAAGACAAGGATGTTGCTGGCGACGGGGGCTTCTTATTGATGAGGTCAGTAGTACTTTATTTATTTTAATATGCTAGTTAATGTGTTTAATAATGGGCAAATAATCTATTACCCCTATCTGGATAATAGTTATTTTGCACATTATTGTACTGTAGGTGTTGGGGGGGGGGGATGTTTGTATTGAATGTATAGGTCATGTTTATTTATTTTACATTCAGGGTTTGTTCCTTGTTTCTGCGTGAGACCTCTGGAGACCACCTGCGGTATCCTTGGGTATCTCACGGGTATCAGGCTGCGTGGTCCACGGGTCCCACATTTGTGGAGGCACCGCGGACCCATAGTCTGCGGGGAAGAACCGGTGGTCCCACATCTGTGGGGTCACCGCGGACCCATAGTGAGCACTCGTGAGTCCCCAGACCCCCGTGAGAACCACCTGAGGCCCCTCAGACACCTGTGGGTCTGACCCGGGGCTACTAGACATCCACGAGCCTACCGTGGGGACCCAATTGTGGCCCACGGTGACCCGCGGAGACCACCTGGGGGCCATGGCGCTTGGCAGGACCCACCAACAGGCCTCCAGAACCTGTGTGAAACATGTTGCTGGTACCCTGTAGGTCTGTCAGGTGACCCGTCAGCCCGCCGGGGACTCGCGTGGGGTTGGGGTATGAACCCTGTATGTTAAAGAATAAATCATGTATTTATGGGGGGGCACAGGGGGTGGGTTATGTATTTAATAAATAGAATGATGTTTAATGTGGGGCTGTGTATTGTTTTTATTGTGGGAACTGGGGGTGAGGGGAGGGGGTATTGGCCCTAAGGGTATGTGGGTAGGCCTCCCGGCTGGGTATTGGGTGAGGGTGGTTAGGCCTCACAGGGTGGGGGGGTAGTGGGGGAGGGTATGTAGGCCTCCCGAGTGGTGGGTGAGGGTGGGTTAACCCCTTAATGACTGTAGCGGTTAATAACCGCTATGGTGATTAAGGGGTTAGGGGACATTACATTGGCTGTTTTTATTCTTGTTTCTGTTTTGCAGCAGCAGAGGGGGCATGGCCATGATGAAGATGAGGATGGCCTTCATCATGGCAGCCGGACATGGGTGAATGCAATATGTATTTAATGTATTGATTGGTGTTTATGTATTTTAAATACACAGTGGGTGTATGTTGTTTATTGCAATGTTTATTGGGGGCAAACTGTACACCATTATTAAAAATACATTCATGCTGCTTCGTTACTATAGCACATAGCCGCAAAGGTAAGGAATTTGTGGGCAATTTCAATTTTCAATTTTCAATTTCAATTTCAATTTCACGGGGTGGGGGGTTAGAGTGGGAGGGTATGTAGGCCTCCTGAGTGGTGGGTGAGGGTGGGTTAACCCCTTAATGACTGTAGCGGTTAATAACCGCTATGGTGATGAAGGGGCTAGGGGACATTACATTGGCTATTGTAATTGTTGTGCATGTTTTGCAGCACCGCAGGGGTCATCGGCAGGATTAAGATGAGGATGAAGACGGCCTTCATCGTGGGTGCCTGTAAAAGGTAAGTGTAAAATGTTTTGAGTGTATTTATTGTAATGTTTATGTATTTAAAATGGGCAAATGCATTATTATCCATATGTGGATAATAGTAATTTTGCCCATTACTGTATTGTATGTTGTGTATTGCAATGTTTATTGGGGGCAATTGTCCCCAATAAACATGCTATTCTGCCTTAACTCCTTCATTGCCTTAGCGGCTATCCGCTATGGTAATGAAGCAGCATTTATGTATTTTAATAATATTGTGCTGAAGCAGGGGGTCTCCTGAGCTTGATTTGTGGCTCAGAGACCCCCTGCTTCCCGAGTTAAAGGCCCCAGTTTGGGGCATCGGTTACAGTGTCGCCGCCATATTTATAGGGGCACGGCGCGTATGAGATGCTATAAAGATGGCGGCGACACTGCCACCAGATGACACATACCGGGGCCTGTAACATGGAAAGCAGGGGGTGCCTGGTCCACAAAGCAATGCGGTTCAGCTCAGGGGACCCCCTACTCACTGTACACTATTATTAAAAATACATTCATGCTGCTTCGTTACTATAGCACATAGCCGCAAAGGTACGGAATGAGTGTTTATTTATATGTGTGTTTTACTGATAGTGTAGATGTGCAGAGGGTCTCCTGAGCTGAACCGCTTTGATTTTAGGTCCGGGGACCCCCTGCTTCCCGAGATACAGGCCACTTTAGGGGGTGTCGGTATCCCTCTGCTTTGTTTTCATTCGGCGGTCACGTGTTCGGGACATTTAAATGCAGAGTGATACCGGCACCTCATAAAGGCGCCTGTATCTCGGGAAGCAGGGGGTCCCCGTACCTGAAACCAATGCGGTTCAGCTCCGGAGACCCCCTGCACATGTTCACTATGAGTAAAAGTTGTTTTGATATGTTTTATTTTGCCGATGTTTGCGGCAGAGAGAGCGGCGGGTCTCTCTCTGCTGCAAACACATATCGGCAGAAACGGCCTATCGCCAGACTATCGGGAGCCAGGCTCTTCTATCACCGGCTCATCTGCATTTTGCTTTTGCAGGGATCGGCATGGATTCATCCCCTTACTGAATACTGCGAGGGCAAATCGTCAAAATCATGTCTATTGGGAAGACTTGGCAAATGAATTTTTTCGGCGCTTAGTGCATAGAGCCCTAAGTTATTAGTATTCTGATGAACAGGATATTCCAACATAATATGATGCATGTACATATACGTAAAAATAACAAAAAAAAGAGAAAAAAAGGGGAAAAGGAAGAAAAAAAGATAAAATTAAATTGAAATAAACAATAATGATAAATAAATAACAATGTATACGTCAATGTAGATAAATTAACTGAATTAATGACATCAATATATAACCGCATATATCATAATAACGTAAAGAAAAAAGAAGGAAAAAGAAAGAAAAAAGAAAAAGATAAAGAAAGAGATAAAAATAATAATTGAGAACAAATTGAGTATACTGTATACACGCAAATCATTGATGTGTTAACATAGGAAATGTTGTAATTCCCAGTCCACATGAATCCCTGCCGGACTAAGTGTGTCCAGGGAAAACATCCAGAACATTTCCCTTTTATTTAATAAGTTAAATCTATCACCTCCTCGTACAGACAATTTAACGTATTCCAATGCAAAAAAAATGAAAATTCTTCAGTCCTCCTTGAGGACATTGCAGGAAATGTCTTGAAACAGAATATTTTGTGTCTTTGTTTTTAATTAAGCAGACATGGTCAGAGATCCGTTGTTTCAGAGGTCTTATAGTCCATCCAACGTATCCCTTATTGCACACGCACCAGATATAATAAACTACAAACTGTGTTTTGCAGTTTATAAATGTCCCAGACCGACACTGCCTCCAGACCGGCAGAAGCGCGCACACAACCTCCAGGACACATGAGCCGCTGTGGCAGACCGCCACGGGTGCCGGAGATACTTCATAGCAGCACAGGAACTACCCCGCACTCCCGCCTGTGCCGCGCATGACAGGCACGCGCACGCACTCCAACACCAGACCCCAGCAATTACTCTGATTCCTGCACACATGTCCTGCACCCTGCTTCCTCCTCCAGCGGTCTACTTACATCTGACCTCATTGTTGGGATGGCTTCCCATTGGCTCTCACTAGTATTTAGATTCAATCAGTCCTAGGCTGATTGCTGAGCATGGACTGTGTTTGTTCTGTCTTGCTAAAAGCTGCCTTGCTGTGTACTCTTGTCGCTTGAACCTAGACCCCCAGCCTTTACCCGGACATCTGACCTCCGGAATCCTTGGACCTCAGCTCGTCTACCGGACTTCTACTCTCTCCAATCCTCGACCTCGGCTTCGGACTTTGATTAATATTGATCTCTCCAATCCTGACTATGGCAAGTACCTCTATGATCCCACACTCATACCCAGCCCTGGCTAACCCACACCAACTCTGCTTACCGGACCCGCCCTCGAAGTTGTAGAGCAGTTGTTTTCATACATCCCCACCTCTGTCTCGCGGTTTGTGGTGAGCACGTGTGACATTATGCTCAGCCCAACAAACCTGGACCCCGCTTAGGGTTGACACTTACGCAAACATGACAGCCTGTTCAAACAAGTAGAAGCTTGTTTATCCCAAAACAATCAGCGAATGGAACTGCTCCAACGCTCCCTAGGCACCATCTTTGACCAACTAAAGACACTCTTTCCCACTACCGCCACCACTGCTCCCACCCCACCCAGTCCACCACCGATGGTTCCAACTGTATCTTCAGAGCCTCGCTTACCCACTCCTAATCTCTATGCGGGGGACCCTTCGGCCTGCCGTAGGTTCCTGGGGCAGTGTGCCATACAGTTTGAGTTGTTACTTTCTCACTTTCCCTATCCACGGTCTAAAGTTGCTTAAATAGTCTCATTGCTGAACGACGACGCCCTGGCCTGGGCCACACCGATATGGAAGCAACGTCTGGACCTGACCTCCTACCTGGATTGATTCTGCGAAGAGTTCCGCAGAGTATTTGAAACGCCGGGAAGGTAACCGCCTCTTCTTCTCTCCTCAATATCACGCAGGGAAATCGTTCCGTGGCACGTTATGCGCTCGAGTTCCGCACCATAGCGGCAGAGACAACTTAGAATAACGAGGCGCTGGTCGCGGTCTTCTGGCAGGGATTAACGGAATCTCACAAGGACGAACTGGCCGCTCTGGAACGTCCCGCCGGTTTGGAGGAGCTCATTGAGCTCTGCATATGCATGCGCCAGTGGCTTCAGGAATGAAGAGTGGAGAGGGGATGATGCCAAATAGGTATACCACCGGCTCCCGTCCCTTATACTGGTCCCAGGGATTCCGCATCAGCATCTGCAGAGGAACCCATGCAGTTGGGAGGTATCCGTCTATCTTCTGCGAAGAAGCAACGCAGACATCGTGCGGGTCTGTGTCTTTACTGTGGGAACAGTGGACACCTGGTGATCGCTTGTCCTTCAAAGTCGGGAAACGCCAACCCCCAGTGAGTATCAGGAGAACCACACTGGGCACGGTTACCTCTTCTTCTCCCAAACTACCATCCAAAATACTTCTTTCGGTCACACTGTCTGGAGACTTCAGTCACACCGCCACACAAGCCTTCTTGGATTCCGGTTCCGGGGGAAACTTTGTTGACCAGGGGTTCGCAGAGAGGAAACGGATCCTGCTGGTACCCATAGACCAGCCCGTGGGCCTCGAAGCCATTGACGGTAGGCCCCTACAGCCTGCTTTTATATCCCTGCAGACTTTTATATCCCCTCCATCTTAAGATGACCAACGGCCATTCCGAATGGATATAGCTGTACGCCATTCACACACCTTCGGTAGACGTGATACTGGGCCTTCCCTGGCTCCAGCTCCACAATCCTCAGATAGACTGGACTCAGTCACAGCCCATCGCTTGGGGAATTCGATGTAGTGGGCTTGCCTGGATTCCTCCAAAGCTCTAGCATGGGTCTTGATTCCGGAACCAAGTTGTGATGATTCAGGGGATTCATTACCCTTCTTTCTCTCCCTCTGTCCCATCTCCTTCCAATCCCTCTACCCTTTCCACTCCTGTCCCGCTCCATCTACCTCGCTCTCTACCCCACTGCCTCAGCACATGTCCAGCAGGTCTCGTGCGCCCGCGCTGTCCCCGAGCCCCTGCAGCGGTGCCCCCCGCTCCCAGACACTCGCTATGCCTGCGGCCAGTATGTCACCTTCCCTGGCGGTCCCGTCCGGTCCTCTGCCTCCCTCCACCGGGGTGCCCGCGGCGCGGTGCTCTGCGCGTCTGGTGACGCAGCCTGTGCGCGTGCTCCCTCAGCTTGCAGAGGGCGCGCGCACACGCTCCACTTCTGGGGTCTGTCGCTCTCCTGATTCCTCCTCCCGGTCCCTGCGGGCCATCTCCCTGTCACAGCCTGTGCTCGCGCACCCTCATCTTACAGAGGGCGCGCGCACACCCTCCTCTTCTTGGGCCTGTCACTCTCCTGACTCCTCCTCCCAGTCCTTACAGGCCATCTCCCTGTCTGCCCATCTGTCTCCTCCTCTTCTCTCCCTGACCTATCCCTGTTGGCGAAAATTTGTAAAAGTCATAGTTTTCGATAAAATACTGCTACATTTGAACAACTGTTGCCATCTATCCTCTGTTGCATTAATCGCGGCCCATATCAAATACGCGTAACTTCTGTTGGGAATTTGGAAAGCGGGATGCACTTGAACACTCATGTCGGGCGGGTCTCTGGAGAATACAGTAACCGAAACTGGTCTTTGTCTTTCTTTAATATGAAAAGCCTAAATTGATACATTTTTGCAACCTCTTCCTTCAGTCTCAAGGCCAAGTTACAATAGCACACTGTGGTATCTTTTTTAAACGAAACACCTGCAAGTCGACTCATTACTGACTGACGCGCATGCGCATTACAATTCATGAATATCTGCCATCTGGCGGACACACGAAGAATTGCAGCCTATTAAATCCGAACCATTCTCAATAAACGCATCAACCGCGCGTCAGCCGCGCATGACCCGTGGCTGGGAACGCAAAATGAACGCGGCATGCGCCAGGTGAAGAGCGTCGCATTCCAGGAAAAATCCAGGTAAAAACTGGTGATTTGTTAGAATAAAAGCTGCCGCAGCAGTACCTCCTAATTGTGTCCTTTCTTCCAATACCTTTGACGCCTTGTCAGAAATCACCAAGGTTCAAGACCAAATCCTGCAGGGTCTCAAGGTGCAAGAAGGACAGTTGATCACGCCTCCCATTTTCCACCACAGAGTAATGCAATGGGGGCATGGGTCCAAGACAGCGGGTCATCCAGGGATTAAAATGACCATAGACTCCTTACAGCGAACCCTCTGGTGCCAAACATGCACTAGGACATTCAGGACTACGTTTCAGCATGTCTCATCTGTGCACAGAAAAAAACCCCACGGATAAGACTCCGGGTCTACTGCAACCTCTTCCTATTCCTGACCAACCAAAGGAGACACCTCTCGATGGACTTTATCGTCGACCTACCTAAATCCAAAGGGATGAACACTATGGGGGCTATGCACTAAGCTCAATGGCTTTGCGTTCTGATTTTCCAAAAAAGCAGGTTCGTTAAAAAGTGAGGCCGGGGACGCGATTCACTAAGGCCTTGAGCCCATTTTTTAACGTACCTGCTCAAAATAGCTCAGAACACCCACAGCGTACGTGTAGCTTTTTTTCCCCCTGCTAGCGTTCTTAACCTTTACGTACGCTAGCTGATAGAAAAAAAAAGCCACATGTAACATGTAAGACTGTTACAGGCGATCGTACACTAAATAAAAACATTTTAATAATAGTATACATGAGCAGGGGGTCTCCAGAGCTGAACCGCATTTGTTTCAGGTCCGAGGACCCCCTACTTCAGGAGATACAGGCCCCGTTATGGGGTGCCGGTATCCCCTGCACTTTAAAGCTCCCGCGTCATGTGACCGGGACATTAAAATTCTGCAGAGGGATACCGGCACCCCATAAAGGGGCCTGTATCTCCTGAAGTAGGGGACCCTCGAGGCTGAAACCAATGCGGTTCAGTTCGAACCCCCTGCACATCTACAATAGATTATTAAACACACGTACAAATAAACGTAACAATAAACAATAATTCCTTACCGTAGTGGCATCTGCTATGGTAATGAAGCTGCATTAATGTACATTTTAATAATAGTGGTGGGAGCAGGGGATCCCCTTTGATTTCTGCCTCAGAGACCCCCTGCTTCCCGAGTTACAGGCCCCGGTTTGGGGCATCGGTGCCAGTGTCGCCGCCATCTTTATAGAGCCCACGTCGCGTCTTGGACGCTATAAAGATGACGGCGACACTGGCACCCGATGCCCCATACCGGGGCCTGTAACTCGGGAAGCAGGGGTCCCTGAGGCAGAAATCAATGCCGTTCAGCTCAGGGGATCCCCTGCTCCCGCACACTATTAATAAAAATACATTAAAGCAGCTTCATTACCATAGCGGCTATCCGCTAAGGTAATGAAGGGGTTAAGGCACAATAGCATGTTTATTGGGGACAATTGCCCCCAATAAACAACACACATCCCCCCCGCCCCTAACACATACTGTACAGTAATGGGCAAAAAGACTATTATCCGCATATGGATAATAATGCATTTGCCCATTTTAAATACTGTGACAAACGGCTTACTCCGGGGCTCCGCCGTCTGTCGGGGACTGTTAGAACATGGTCTTTTAGGGTTGGTTAAAGGACGAGGCGTAACGTGCTGTTCCTTTAAACAGGCTACTGCCTGGTTTATTCAGTCCCAGGCACTGAGACTGCCACACGGAATACAAAATAATACATAAGCAAACAAAACCCTGCTCACCTGAGCAATAACTTAGCTAAGGTTTTCCCTGACTGGGGTTGGAGCGGCTTATCCACTTCCAACAACAAAAATAAGGAACTTTGCAGTTTTAGAAAAAAGGAACAGAATGATTTAACCCGTTTGGGGAGAGGCGTTTCCCCTCTCTGCTTCCAGCAGCCTTCCTGCCTCCAGGCTCTTGGGGAGAGGGAAGAGGAACCAGGAAATCAGCCTTAAATACCTGATTTCTAACTAGCAGGACAGGTGACAGAAATCAGGCAGCAGACAAACTCTGGTCTGGATCCCTCATCCCTCAGTCCCAGCACTTGCCAAGCTGTGGGATGGAGTGCATGCATTCTGAGGCTGCACTTTCCAGCCTAAACAGGATAGAAACTGTTCAGTATCCTGGGAGCCCTATATATGGAATTTATTACCATCCCCTCGTTTCTGTCACAATACATATATATTACAATAAATACAGTAAAAATATATTACACTTACCTTTTACAGGCACCCACGATGAATGCCGTCTTCATCCTCATCTTCATCCTGCCCATGTCCCTCTGCTGCTGCAAAACATACACAAGAATAAAAACATCCAAAGTAATGTCCCCTAACCCCTTAATCACCATAGCGGTAATTAACCGCTACCATCATTAAGGGGTTAACCCACCCTCACCCACCACTCGGGAGGCCTACATACCCTCCCCCACTAAACCCCCACCCCGTGAGGCCTAACCACCCTTACCAACTACCCAGCCGGGAGGCCTACCCACATACCATTTGTGCCAACACCCACTTCCTCCACCCCCAGTACCCACAATAAAAACAATACACAGCCCCAAAATAAACATCATTCTATTTATTAAATACATAACCCCCCCTGTGCCCCCCCATAAATACATGATTTATTCTTTTACATACAGGGTTCATACCCCAGGCCCACGTGAGTCCAGGTGGGCCTGACGGGTCACCTCACAGACCTACAGGTTACCAGCATCATGTTTCACACAGGGTCTGGAGGACTGTTGGTGGGTCCTGCCAGGTGCCACGGCCCACCACGTGGTCTCCGCGGGTCACCGTGGGCCACAATGGGGTCCCCACGTTAGGCCCGTGGATGTCTGGTGGGCCCCGGGTCAGACCCACAGGTGTCTGAGGGGCCTCGGGTTGTTCCCACGGGGGTTTGGCGACCCACGGGTGGTCCCTATGGGTCCGCAGTGCCCCCACAGATGTGTGTCCACCGGTTCTTCCCAGCAGATGGCCCCCCGTGGACCCGCCAGCCTGTTACCCAGGAGAAGCCCGAGGAGACCTCAGGTGGTTTCCAGATGTCTCTCGCAAACCAACAGGAACCAACCCTGTATGTAAAAAAAATAAACGGGACCTATACATTCAATACATCAATCCCTCCCCCCCCCAACACATACAGTACAATAATGTGCAAAATAACTATTATCCAGATATGGATAATAGATTATTTGCCCATTATGAAACACATAAAACATGCATAAATCAAAACATGAATCTTTAAACTTAAAATCACCACATTGCATGTTACAATAAATCCAGCATCGATTGTAAATATAAACCAACAAACCAGCAGCTACACAAATGTATATGAAATGTCACACAATTGCATTGAGTGTGTACATGATGCAATTAATCTGTGCATCATGTAACACTATGCAAAATATATGTAACAATAAAATACACTATGAACAATGTCCCCTAATCACCAATGCCATCATGAAAATCAAATAGAAACTAAGCAACATCAATACAATTACCATCAATCAATTAATCCATTTACTAAACCAATTACAATACAATACAAATCAATTATACAATTCCCTATTCAATTCCTAAAGCCAAACCATTGCCAAAAGAATTCTAATTGAAAGTAACCACAATCATTCAAATCTAACTACCAGAAATAAGCCATTAAAAATAACCTGTAACTAAATACAAATTACAATATTCACACCAATGTCTAAATAAAGCTAATAAATACATTAGCCATACATGAAAAGAACATAAACATTTGCAAAACAATCAATTATTATCCCTGTATGTCTATCCATATAGATAGATATACAGAACATACAGGGGCAATAATAGAGCATAAAAAGCAATGCATTTACATACAAAAATCACATAGAATACACCCATTCAGTGTCCGTGAATGTATGTATAGCCATAGGTAGTACATAGATACATTCACGGGCATTAAATGGGACTGAAAAAATAAAAGACATGAATCAAAAATCACAAAAACCTGTAAAAGTAAAAATAATACACTTTCTTTAGTTTACTTACCATTAGATGCCCACTCACCGAAATCCAGGCGACCCGGAAGCACTGGAACCAATCCACAGGTAACCATAAAATAAAAACCCCTTACAATCCATAACGGTGTCTTCTTTCTTCTATTTGTAATCCTTCCCATCTGTCTTCGGGTCTTCTTTTCTTCTTTGGGGTCTTCTCCGTCTTCTTCCGTCTTTTTCCATCTTCTTCTGCCACGCCCTTCTTCTCTTCATAGGAGGGGAGATGTTCCCTCCTCGGCGACTGGCTTCAAAATGGGGGAGGGTATGTAGGCCTCCCGAGTGGTGGGTGAGGGTGGGTTAACCCCTTAATGACTGTAGCGGTTAATAATTGCTTTGGTGATTAAGGGGTTTGGTGACATTACATTGGATGTCTTTATTCTTGTGTATGTTTTGCAGCATCGGAGGGGGCATGGGCAGGATAAAGATGAGGATGAAGATGGCCTTCATCGTGGGTGCCTGTAAAAGGTAAGTGTAATATGTTTTACTGTATTTATGGAACGTTTTATGTATTTAAAATGGATAAATGCATTATTATCCATATGTGGATAATAGTAATTTTGCACATTACTGTACTGTATGTGTTAGGGGGGTGTATTTAGTTTAAATATTGTTTATTATTTTTGGAGGCACAACATTGGTACCGCAGGCCCGCGGATACCCCGGGACAGCCGCGGGAACCCCCGGACTCCCGCGGGGACCCCCGCTTGGTGAGCCGGGGACCCCTACCCCCAGACCCCCACGGGGTCAGCCGGGGACAACTGCACGACCCCCTCGAGGACCCCCGTGGGGTCAGCCGGGGACACCCGCTGGCCTGTTGTATGGGTTTTGCGAATGCAAAAATAATTTTTTCTAAGTCCAGCTTTTTTTGTGTCTACCTCGAGCTCACGTGTTCTGATCAATGCAACTTTCGCGTACGCTATGGTTGCGTTGCTTAGTGCATCCCCCTTAAGGGCAGAATTTAACGCAAACAGGGTAATGAACGAGCAGTTGGACTTGCTTAGTGCATCGGGTTCAGCGCAACATCACGTTCTAAGAGCACTTTGCGCTCTAAAAGTGACTTATCGGAGCTTAGTGCATGACCCCCTATATTAGTAGTGGTCAATCGCTTCACCAAACTAGCAAATTTATCCCACTCAGGGGCCTACCCAACGCCCCCAAATTATCCGAGGTATTCGTGAAGGAGATCTTCAGGCTTCATGGGTCTCCCCAGACCATAGTCTCAGACTGGGGCTCTCAGTTCGTTGCCAGATTCTGGAGGGCCTTCGGCAAAGGACTCAACGTGACACTTTACTTCTCCTCTGGATATCAACCACAAACCAATGGCCAAACGGACTGCACCAACCATCCCTAGAGCAGTTCCTTCGTTGCTTCGTCTTTGACGCTCAAGACAATTGGTGTGATCTACTTCCATGGGCAGAATTTGCACATAACAATCTCAATAATGAGTCCACCCAACAGTCTCAGGCGTGCCATTGCAATGAAGAAGAGACAGGCCGATCGCCACCGTCAGGATCCACCCAACTATGCTCCGGGTCAGAAGGTATGGTTATCTACCAGGAACATCCGCCTAAAGGTCACATCTCCGAAACTGGCACCCAGATATATTGGACCATTTTTAATTTTGGAGAGAATTAATCCAGTCGCCTACCGACTGAAGTTGCCCGCAACTATGAGAATTCCATCAGTTTTTCACTGCTCTTTGCTGAAACGTTTAAACAAAACCCTCAAATCCGGCACATCACACCTCATCCCAGATTGGTAGACGGACAAGAGGAGTTCGAGGTTCAGTCCATTCTGGACTCCCGTCTCTCAAGAGGAGAATTTGTACATTGGTATTTGGTACATTGGAGGGGATTTGGTCCTCAGTAGAGGGAGTGGATTCTGAAATACCAGGTACATGCTCCCAGGCTGACTTGAGCATTTCATAGGACATTTCCTCTAAGACCTCATATGGATCGTCCGGAGGCCGACCCTCAAGAGGGGGGTACTGTAAGGACCTCGCTCTCACGTTTCTAACCTTCCTCAGCACCTCTTCTCAGCGGAGTCCTGCGCACGCCCGTACCTCCTATCACGCACTACCCCCAGGACGCATGCACCACCGTGGAATACCGCCATGGGTGCAGTGATTCTTCATAGAAGCACAGGCACTACCCCGCACTCCCACCCGTGCTATGCATCACAGGCGCGCGCACGCACTCCCACACCTGTGTCATGTTGCTCTCGCCACAAACAGGACTAGACCATGGGGCTGAGGTGGGGATATATATAACCGCCGCCCTACAGCCACAGAGCCAGGTCCAGAATGCGTAGTCATTGTCGTGGAGCTGGGTCGGGGTAGGAGAGTTCGGGGAAGCCGTGGTACTTGCCGTGATCCGGGGTGAGAGAGAGAAGAATAGTCATTATCCGAAGCCGTGGTCGAGGAGAGGAGAGAACAGAGATCCAATAACAAGCCGAAGTCCAGGGGTAGAGAAGAGATAGGTCCAGGTACGAGCAGGGGTCACAACACCAGTCAGGCAAGGCACAGGAAAAGGCAAAATCCAGGAAGCAGAGAGCACAGCACAACAGTAGTTTATGTTCAGCAAAGAGAAAGTGAATCAGGAAGGAATTTAAAGGGGAATGCACCAATAGGGAATCAGCAGATGATGACCTCACACATAAGCCACCAGCCAATAGGTTAGTGCAGGATTGGCTGCAGGTGTAACACAGCTGATGCTGCTAGTGTTCGTTGCCGCACGGCGTGCGCGCGTATGTAGAGTGTGCCACAGAGTGCGTGCGCCGCCAGAGAGAGTGTGTGCTGTGGTGATACTGCGGGAGCGCGCCTTCGCGGATGAAGCATTGCGCAGCTGCGTGCACACAGATAGCAGTCTGTGAGTGCCAGAGGTACAGCCGCGTGATGCGTGCTTGGGGAGGAGCCTGGCGGCAATCCTGACAGTACCCCCCCATTCAGGGGAGACCTCCGGATGACCCAGGGTAGGCTTGAAAGAGTATTTGTGATGAAAAGCCCTGACCAATCTGGAAGCGTGTACCTGTTCCCGAGGGATCCATTCACGTTCCTCTGGACAAAGACCCCTCCAATGAACGAGGTATTGCAGTTTCCCCCTTGATACTCTTGAGTAGAGGATTCTCTGCACCTCAAACTCCTGTTGACCCTCCACAAGAACAGGCCGAGGTGGCACGTCTCGAATGGATGATTGGGGATCCTGGATAAATGGCTTCAAAAGTGAAATGTGAAAGGCGGAATGTATCTTCATGGTTGAAGGCAGTTTAAGGTGACAGGATTGACCCTCTCATTAATGACCAATGGGCCAATGAATCTGGGTGCCAATTTGGGTAAAGAGACCTTGAGACGAATATTCTTCGTAGAAAACCGGACCTTGTTTCCAGGAGCTTAAGATGGAACCTCCCGACGGTGATGATCGTATTGTTTCTTTTGCATATTGATGGCTTGTCTCAGGTTCCCCTGAATTTTCTCCCAAGAGTCCTGGGGGCACTGGATTCTGTCCTCGGCGGCGGGAAGTCTCAAACTGGAGACTGTGGCAGGAAAAGCCGAGGGATGAAATCCATAATTTGTGAAGAAAGGGGACTATTGAGTGGATTCAATTGTAAGGTTATTATGTGAAAACTCTGCCCATGGGAGGAGATCAGACCAATTGTCCTGTGAATCCAAGATAAAACAGCGAATGAACTGCTCTAATGACTGATTGGTCCTTTCCGTTTGTCCATTAGTTTGCGGGTGGTACCCAGAGGAAAAATTAAGTGAAATGCCCAGACGTTGGCAGAAGGCTCTCCAGAATCTGGAGATAAATTGCGAACCTCGATCCGAGACTATGACTTGTGGAGTACCGTGGAGTCTGAAAATCTCCTTGACGAAGATCTCAGAGAGTTTAGGTGCGCTGGGCAAGCCTTTAAGTGGGATGAAGTGCGTCTGTTTTGAAATGCGATCTGCAACCACCAGTATGGTGTCCATCCCTTTAGAGCTGGATAACTCCACGATAAAGTCCATCGACAGTCCATCGATCTGGGATAGGCAGTGGTTGAAGAAGGCCTGCCGGCCTATTGCGAGGCATCTTATTCTGAGCGAATGTGGTACAGGAAGCCACAAATTTTTCAATGTCGTTGCACATGCCTTGCAACCAGAAGGTGCGTTCCAACAAGTCGATCATTCTCCAGGTGCCAGGATGACCAGCGGTCCGGGAAGCATGACCCCATTCCATCACTTTCCTATGGAAGTTCGTGGGAGTGAACAGGCGTCCTTCTGGAACCTTGAGGCCTACAGGGATGTTAAGTTGACCCTGGTAATGTGTGGTAAGGCGTCAAAGGTGTTGGCCAACAACATACATGCGGGAGGATCCTCTGCTCTGTTCTCGGCCAGGAATTATCTGGATAGTGCATCGGCTCTTACGTTTTTGGAGCCAGGAATATATGATATAACAAAGTTAAAACGGGTGAAAAATAGGGACCACCATGCCTGTCGTGACCCCAAGCGACGCGCACCTTCAATGTAGAGTAGATTCTTGTGGTCAGTCAGGATAGTGACCGGTGTCTCTGTACCCTCGAGAAGGTGTCACCATTGTTCTAGGGCCATCCTTATTGCGAGGAGTTCGCGGTTTCCTACATCGTAGTTTCTCTCGTCAGAAGACATTTTTCTTTGGAAAAAAACGCACATGTATGCAGGCGGACCTGAGGGTTTTTCCTCTGAGACAGTATTGCCCCAACTCCTATGTCAGAGGCGTCCACTTCCAGCTTGAAAGGTAACCCTGGATCTGGGTGTACCAATATGGGAACAGAAGAAAAGGCTTTCTTTAATTTTTCAAATGCTGTGGTGGCTTCGGGAGACCTGTGTGTTGGAGCTGCCCCATTTTGGGTTAAAGCCTTGATATGTGCCACTATGTACGAGAAGTTTTGAATAAACCGCCGATAGTAATTTGCGAACCCAAGAAATCTTTGGATGGCTTTAAGAGATAATGGACACGGCCTGTCCGTAACTGCTTTGACTTTGTCGGGGTCCATGGCGAGTCCGGTGTCCCAAATAATGTAACAGAAGAAGGAGGTTGAAGACTGGTAAAAGTGGCATTTCTCCAGTTTGGCGAAGAGCTTATTCTCCCGTATTCTTTGAAGAACTTGTTTCACATGCACTGGATGTTTCTGAATGTTTTTTGGAGTAGATCAAAATGTCATCCAGGTACATGATTACATGTTGGTCTAGCAGGTCCCTGAAGATTTCATTAACGAAGTCTTGAAATACGGCTGGTGCATTACAGAGACCAAACGGCATCACTAGGTATGTCATCAATGTTAATCCAACGCCATCCACCTTGAAGATCCAGAACAGGTAAAAAAAAAAGATGAATTTTGTTATCTTCTATCACCTTCTTCTATCTTCTTCAGTCATTATTTCTATATTTTCTTGAATATTCAATCTTCTGTCTTCATCTGTCAATCCAACCCAATGGTAAATCCCAACGGATGTTGTCTCGTTGTCGTCTTCTTCCTGTTAAATGAGGTGTCCATGCCTTATATATGGCCTGTGATGTCACATTTTCAGGTCAGATGGTACAGGTCCAATCTGACTGGATGCTGTATCATGTGCCCGCTTCTTTTTTTTTTTTTTTTAAGGTTGTGTCATCTACCAGCAAGGTATGTCACACCCTTAAGGTCACATGGATGTATCACATGGTATTACAGCCAACGGGATTGAAGACAATCCCATTGTTTGCTGTACCATGTGATAGGTTACATTAGTTCAAAAGGAAGTGACTTCATGCCTTAAAGTGAGATCACATCCTTTTGAACAAATTCATTAAATGGGCATATCTGGATAATAGTTATTTTGACCATTACTGTACTGTATGTGTTGGGGGGAAAGAGGGATGTATTTATTTAAATGTATTGCCCAAAAAAATTTTGCCACAGTTTTTTAGTACCGCAGGGCAGCGGGGACCAACCGAGGGTCCCAGACACACGTGGTGACCACCTGAGGACCCCTAGACACCCACAGGGACCACCTGACGGCCAACAGACACCCGCAGGGACCACCTGAGTACCCCCAGACACCTGCAGCCTCTGGTATCAATCATGAGGTGGTAGAAGAGGTGGGTATTAGTGTTTATTGTGGGTAGCGGGGGTGGGTGAAAGGAGTATCTGGTCCTTGGTGGGTAGCAGAAGGGGTTAACACCTTCATTGCCTTAGCGCTAAGGTAATGAAGTTGTCTGTAATTGCATTTTTATTGCATGGGATTCATGAAGGGGGTCTCTGGTGCTGATTTTAATGGGTATCAGCTCTGGAGACTCCTGGCATCAATCCGATGCAGAAAAAAAGCATGTTTCCCCCCTAAGTCCTGTTTCGCCACCTCTCAGCAGCTTCTCACCACCTTCACGCCAACTTTTCCTGGCATGAGGATTTTGGGAGTAACTCGCCATTCTAGAGCCGTGATAGGCCTCAATAATCTAATCGAGGCTACTAGAATTGTACAATTTTCAGAACCTGCCGATAAGTGGTTTGTCGGTGATTTTTTTATGACGGCTGAAATTTTTGCCGATTCTTGCCTTTATCGCCCACTTATCGAGGCTTAATAAATAGCAGTAGGCATTTTAGCCGATAAGTGCTCGATAAGTGGGTTATGTTAAACTTAGTTAACGTTGTTCAGCCGGCATCTGTAGACGTGTCGCCATGGCAACGCGGCGGCAAATTACGCCGCGGGGTCATTTGATGCCCCGTGGCTACGGCAACGTGACGTCATGACGCCCAGACGTAGGGAACCAAGGTAAGGAGGAGCAAGGGAGGGGGCGCACGGACAGGAGGACGGCCGGCAAGGGGGCGCAGGGGGAAAATATTTTGCTCCCCTGCCTTATAGCACAGGCCCCTAAGTGAGAACGGGTTACATTTATTACACTGTGCGGCGGGTGACCTGTTCAGCATGTCCCCTGTACCCTCTCCCCCATTTAATGTTAACATGCAAGATTTGACCAGGACACAAAGCATCTCACTGCAGGAAGCTTTTAATAAACCCCAAGTACAGGACACGCAGTTGGATTAGTAGGATACAATACAGAATTGTTAAATCAATGAAACCTACTGTAAGCATTTGAAGCAACCATAACTCCCCTCGCGCCAAACTAAGGGAGAGTTGTGAAGTTTGAGATGTTGCTTTGCTGCGTTTTGTAGTTATTACATTGATGCCACCATTAGCCAAACAGATACAAGGGCAGGGCGAGAAGTCATAAAAAAGTTTACATTTACAATTGGTCACAATGAAAAGGCAAAATCAGTATACAGTACACAGTACACACAGTACACAGTATATACAGTGTGAATGGAAGCGAAGCTGGCAGAATAGCAGAGGATGAGGGTTTGGTGCTGTGTGCAGGGAGCCGCCTTACAGTCATGGCAGAGGGAATATATTCTTGCAGACACGGTATGTTATGGTTTTAAATCCCAGAAAAGGTATATATTAAAAACCAGGATCGTCTTTGAGCCAGCTATGAGTTTTCATGTCTTTGTGTCCCTCGTAGTATTTCAGGTTGCAGTTATCCTGAGAACAGCACCTTACATACATCGCAGTCTTTTTAATCTTATATTTGGCACATTCAGAAGGCTCTGCACATTTAAATATGACGTAATCCGGAGCTTTATACCCTGTAAAGAGAAAAAGAGAGAGGAGAAAAGCCAGTGTTTAATAGGGAGAATATTATATTTATATTAACTGTGTCAGTGATATGATAACTATGTACTAGAAATAAATAGTGTTTGCTTATTCCTATGTACAGGCATACCCCAGTTTAAGGAAACTCACTTTAAGTACACTAGCGAGTAAGTACATTTCGCTCAATAGGCAAACAGCAGCTCACGCATGCGCCTGTCAGCACGTCCTGAACAGCAATACCGGCTCCCTACCTGTACTGAAGCTGTGCGCAAGCGGGGAGACTATAGAGCCTGTTACAAATGCGTTATTTACATAATTTATGCATGTATATGACGATTGCAGTACAGTACATGCATCGATAAGTGGGGAAAAGGTAGTGCTTCATTTTAAGTACATTTTCACGATACATAAAAGCTCCGGTCCCATTGCGTACGTTAATGCGGGGTATGCCTGTAGTGCTGCTCTCAATGTAGGGGACTGAGAACAGCAGAATGAGTGTCTGCCCTGAAGAGCTTATAATCTAATGGACGGTGTCAGCGTTACAGGGAGATATAGTTACTCAGCCAGTGTACAGCGAGTACGCCAGTACGGGGAGTATTTAAAATACTCTGATGCTGCCGATCTCACAGCGATCAGCAGAAAACTCCCACTGAAGTTCAAGCAGGTGCTCAGCGCACCTTGAGGTCTACTCACTATACCAGGGGTGCTTAACTCTGGCCCTTGAGCCGCCTCCAATTGGTCAGGTTTTCAGGATATCCCTGCTTCGCACTGGTGGCTCAATATATCCCTGCTTCAGCACATGTGGCTCAATCAGTTCCTGCTTAAGCACATGTGGCTCAATATGTTCCTGCTTCAGCACAGGGGGCTAAATCAGCCTCTGATTGATCCACTTGCGCTGAAACTTGGATATCCTGAAAACCTGACCTGTTGGGGGAGGGGGGTTGATGACTGAAGTTGAACCCCCCTGCTTTGTGCTAAAGTCTCCAGCTGCAAAATCCAGGAGTCTCACTAAATGCCACGGGAGATTGTACTTGCAATGACTTATCTCTCAGACGGGACGGCAGGACACGGCACAGTGAGATGCCGTCGCTTTGATAGAGGTGGTGCACCGTTTGTGTCGGCTTTGCCTAAATTGTGCAGCCACAAGACTGACACACAGACACCTTTATAATCGTCTTTGTATATGTGAGTTATTTGATTTGTTTACAGCACGAGCTGTGAGATTATCTCCTTGCCAACCCCTATTCAATAAAGTGTTAAGTTGCCATCACATTATTATTAATTATTATAGTTACCTATAGCCGGAGTTGTCTGAATCCGTCACGTCTATTCTCACGGTTTTACCCGGCCCAATCTGATCCACGGAATTAGTCCATCAATAAGTCTCACTCACGCGGATTCTAAAGAATCCTGCGACGGATTCAACCTGAATCCTTCCTGCGCACTCCAAACAATCCGAAACAGGGGTCAGTCCGGACAGTCACAGGTTAATGGTTAAACTACATTATTAAGTAAATAGTATATAAATGCCCACCCCTGTGATGTTTGTACCTTTTGGGTCCCATCGCTCCCTTCCCTCCCGTCCTCTTGGTGTGGGAGATGGGCATGGGGGCGGGCGGGCGGTGGGTGCAGGGGCAGGCGGGCAGCCGTCTGCTCGTCACTGCCTCTGTACTCCAGTTTGTGTGTGTGTGCATGCGTATCTGTGTGTGTGTGTGTATGTGTGTGTGTGTGTGTGTGTGTATGTGTATGTGTGTGTGTGAATGTGTGTGTATGTGTATCTGTGGCTGTGTATCAGTGGATGTGTGTGTGTATCAGTGGATGCATATCAGTGGATGTGTGTGTGTGTGTATCAGTGGATGTGTATGTGTATCAGTGGATGTGTATCAGTGGATGTGTGTGTATCAGTGGATGTGTGTGTGTGAATATCAGTAGATGTATGTGTGTGTGTGTATCAGTGGATGTTGTGACATCTCAGTCCCAGCGTTGGATCTTTTGTCCAGATCAAAGGCAGGAAACACTGTACTTTCTAAGCAGGAGTTTATTTACAGGGTACAAAGCAGGTACAGGGTTAACTCATAACACAAAACAGAAACAAAAGACCTAACTCCTTCCAGGAGTACTGACTAATACTGCTTCGTCCCTAACTAATCGTGGGAGAACTAAACTCTTTCCCCCCTTCACCCAGTGTACCTGCAGCAGGTCCCCTTTCAGTCTCTCACAGGGCTGTCTGTGTGTGCCTTCCCAGATCAGTATAGCAGCAACGTCTCTCACCCTCTATGTATAACTCTCAACAGTGTGTGTCTGGCAGCATGGGGGGTGGGGGGAATCTCTGTATCACTTCCTGACTATACAGGCTAGGTTAATTAGCTCATTAACTCACAGCTGAAAAGACCTTTCCAGAATGATTAACTCTATGAGAGCTGTAAAGTCCCACAACTGCCCCATTCTAAATCTTAGAGGGCAATGACGGTATCACAATGTGTATCAGTGGATGTGTGTGTGTGTGTGTGTGTGTGTGTGTGTGTCAGTGGATGTGTGTGTGTGTATCAGTGGCTGTGTGTGTGTGTTTATCAGTGGCTGTGTGTGTGTGTATCAGTGGCTGTGTGTGTGTGTATCAGTGACTGTGTATTAGTGGCTCTATGTGTATCAGTGTCTGTGGAGAGAGAGAGAATAGAGGGGATTGGGAGAATGGGGGGGGGAGAGAATGGGGGTGGGGAGTAAAGGGAGAGAGAATGGGGGTGGGGAGTGAAGGGAGAGAGAATGGGGGAGGGAAGGGAGAGAGAATGGGGGAGGGAAGGGAGAAATAATGGGGAAAAGGAAGTAGAGAGAGAATGGGCGACAGGGCCGGGGGGTTACCTGTGAGTTAGGGCGCCAACCCAAGAGTCAGTCACCCATTCTCCCTCCCTCTCTATCTCTCTCTCTCTCCCTCTCTCACTCTGTGTGTCTCTCTCTCTCACACTCTGTGTGTGTGTCTCTCTCTCATACTCTGTGTGTGTGTGTGTCTCTCTCTCTCACACACTCTGTGTGTCTCACTCTCTGTGTGTGTCTCTGTGTCGCCTCGATATATGTGTGTGTGTGTGTCTCTCTCTCTCACACACTCTGTGTGTCTCACTCTCTGTGTGTGTCTCTCTCTCATACTCTGTGTGTGTGTGTGTCTCTCTCTCTCACACACTCTGTGTGTCTCACTCTCTGTGTGTGTCTCACTCTCTGTGTGTGTGTCTCATTGTGTGTGTGTGTTTGTGTGTCACTCTGTGTGNNNNCTCTGTGTGTGTGTGTGTGTGTCTCACTCTGTGTGTGTGTGTGTCTCGCTCTGTGTGTGTGTGTGTGTCTCACTCTGTATGTGTGTGTCTCACTCTGTATGTGTGTGTCTCACTCTGTGTGTGCGTGTCTCACTTTCTGTGTGTGTGTCTCACTCTGTGTGTGTGTCTCACTCTGTGTGTGTGTGTGTGTGTGTGTGTGTATGTCTCACTCTGTGTGTGTATGTCTCACTCTGTGTGTGTGTCTCACTCTCTGTGTGTGTCTCACTCTGTGTGTGTCTCACTCTGTGTGTGTTTCTCACTCTGTGTGTCTCTCACTCTGTGTGTGTCTCACTCTGTGTGTGTATGTCTCACTCTGTGTGTGTGTGTCTCACTCTGTGTGTGTGTGTGTGTCACTCTGTGTGTGTGTCTCACTCTGTGTGTGTGTGTCTAACTCTGTGTGTGTGTGTGTGTGTCTCACTCTGTGTGTATGTGTGTGTCTCACTCTGTGTGTCTCTCACTCTGTGTGTGTTTCTCACTCTGTGTGTGTGTCTCTTACTCTGTGTGTGTGTGTCTCTCACTCTGTGTGTGTGTGTCTCTAACTCTGTGTGTGTGTATCTCACTCTGTGTGTGTCTCTCTCTCACTCTGTGTGTGTGTCTCTCTCTCACTCTCTGTGTATGTCTCTCTCTCACTCTCTGTGTGTGTCTCACTCTCTGTGTGTCTCCCTCTCACTCTCGGTGTGCCTGTCTCTCTCACTCTGTGTGCCTCTCTCTCACTCTGTGTGTGTGTGTGTGTCTCTCTCACTATGTGTGCGTGTCTCTCTCACTCTGTGTGTGTCTCTCTCTCACTCTGTGTGTTTCTCTCACTCACTCTGTGTGTGTCTCTCTCTCACTCTGTGTGTGTCTCTCTCTCACTCTCTGTGTGTGTGTCTCTCTCACTCTGTGTGTGTGTCTCTCTCTCACTCTCTGTGTGTGTGTCTCTCTCTCACTCTCTGTGTGTGTCTCTCTCTCACTCTCTGTGTGTGAATCTCTCACTCTGTGTGTGTCTCTCTCACTGTGTGTGTGTCTCTCTCTCTCTCTCTCTCTCACTCTGTGTGTGTATCTGTCTCTCTCTGTCTCTCTCTCACTCTGTGTCTCTCTCTCTGTCTCTGTCTCTCTCTGTCTCTCTCTCTCTCTCTCTCTCTCTCTCTCTCTCTCTCTCACTCTGTGTGTCTCTGTCTACCTCTCACTCTGTGTGTGTCTCTCTCTCTGTCTCTCTGTCTCTGTCTCTCTCTCTCTCTCTCTCTCACACTCTGTGTGTGTCTCTGTCTCTTTCTCTCTCTCTCTCTCTCTCTCTCTGTCACTCTGTGTGTGTGTCTCTGTCTCACTCACTCACTCACTCACTCACTCACTCTGTGTGTCTCTGTCTCTCTCTCTCACTCTGTGTGTGTCTCTCTCGCTCTCTCTCACTTTGTGTGTGTTTCTGTCTCTGTCTCTCTCACTCTGGTTGTGTCTCTGTCTCACTCACTCACTCACTCAGTCACTCACTCACTCACTCTGTGTGTCTCTGTCTCTCTCTCTCACTCTGTGTGTGTCTCTCTCTCACTTTGTGTGTGTCTCTGTCTCATTCTGTCACCCACTCTCTCTGTCTTATCTTAACTGTTGTTTACCTACACCGAAAAACCTATACTGCTTTCTTCCAGATCTGACTCAAGTTTCACACGGGAGACCTTGGAAGACAGGTAGGGAACACCTCCCCTCTAGTATAGTACCTTGAGGAACTGCGGATCAGGTAAGATCCCAGGCGGGATTGCTGCTTTAGAAATTGTGAAGAGGGGCATCTTGACACTTGTTAATGGGTTCCGAAGTCATTCACATCTGGCTTTTTTTTTTTCGATTAGTGAGGTCATCATACGCACACGCACACACACACACGCATGCACACACGCACGCACACACACACACACACACACACACACACACGTAACTATGTAACAAGGACTAATGGTAGTAAAGTTTAAGTGTGATACAATAAATAAACTGTTAATGTAAAAAAAAAATTGTGACCCGGTTTTTCATTTTCAAAATCTGGACACCCTATATAAGGGTCCATGTTAAAACGGATTTCCATTAAAAGGTGACACTGTGTGCTCATTTGCATGTCATTTCCCAGAATCCCTGGCTCCAGTGGAAGCACTGTATGCTAAGAGATAAAGGGGAATAGCAGGATTGCAGACCAGTCTGAGACATGTGAATTTGCTCACAAGGGATGTTGTTATTCAAAGTAATAATTATGTTTCCATTAGTAAACTGATAAACATAAAGAGATGACATGTTTGAATTTATGGAACACAGAAAAAAACAAAACATATTCATTGTCGCAACATGCAAAGAGTTAAAACAGTTTTTAAAGAGTGGTTGAATCTTTCTAAGAAATCTAACTAACTAACTAACTAACTTACTAACTAACTATCTAACTAACTAACACTAACTAACTGAAAAGTTGTTTTATAGATGTGTGACTGCCCCTTTAACAACAGCTGGTTGTGATCTGACAGTACAAGCACAAGATATAGAAATGCCCGTAATACTCACAGGGATAATGTTCCACAAAGAGGCACTGAGTCTGCTTAGCGCTGCATGGCATTGGCTTGGTGTAGTAACCTGGTTTATAGGTCAAGCATTCCAGAGCTTCACCTGGGGAGAATGCACAATACAATCGGCTGAGCACAATACACCTTCTAGTCACGGTATGTACAGTATGAAGAACTCAATATTACTGTGGGGCATTAAGAGATCTAATCACTGAAATCTCCCAGACACAAAACCAGTGCAAAAAATATATAGCACCTGATTGATTATAGAAAAGGAATACAGTACCATTATAAGCTATTTTCCTTTGATAAATCGAATTAAATTCTTTTGCATTGGTTTTGCCCTAGGATTGTAGCCGGAATAGTTTCAGTGGTGGCCAACTCCAGTCTCAGGTCAGGTACTCAGACTATCCCTGCTTCAGCACAGGTGGCTCAATCAGTGGCTCAGTCATTCCAGAAAAAAACATAAGTCCGGCAGGTGAAAAAATTGGGCATGGGTAATTCTAAGATCCAATAAATCAATGATTTGCCCTCAAACATTGGACCGTGGTGCGGATGTAGAATGGACCGTGACATGGGTCAGATGACAGAACCCCCTGAATTACAATCAGGCATGAAGGGAAGTCACAGGTCACATAATCTGGCCATATGCCCTGAGATTGGAAGTCTCCTAAATCTATATTAGGATAACAAAAGTCTCAGTGTGATCGGGAGTTGGCCAACCATACATCATTGTATCCTAAGTGCATGCAGCTTTACTAAAGTGCGGGCTTCTCAGAAGATGAAGCTGAGAGTTACTAGACCATTCCCGATAGATGGGAATATTGTACAATTAAATGACCTTCCAGCGATAGAGTGTCGGCGGACTCACTACACAGATTGTTCCAGTTACTCTATTTCTGTGTGTCTATTACACACAGGCAGACGCCGGTAGCATTCACACAGCAGGGTACCTGCTTTGGGAAGCTAATGCGCCGCGGTCAGTTTTTTAAACACAGCGAGCTTTGTCCCCGTTGTGATCACAGTTTCCCGCATTAATTGCCGCGTGAAGTGTTCGAATAACGGCCGCTGCATCAGTACATCATTGTATCCTAAGTGCATGCAGCTTTACTAAAGTGCGGGCTTCTCAGAAGATGAAGCTGAGAGTTACTAGACCATTGCCAATAGATGGGAATATTGTACAATTAAATGACCTTCCAGCGATAGGGTTCTGGGTCTCCCTACACAGATCGTTCCAGTTACTCAACTACTTACTTCTATGGAAGTTATGTATTATCTAGGAAAGAAAGGATCCCTTTGTGTGGCACTAGACAAACCCCCCTAATTTAAACAATTTAACTTTATTAGTGTAAATTAAAATAATAATGTTTGGAAGTGAGAATGATAAACAGACAAAACAATACAAATAAAATCAATTAAAATGACGAAGGGCGTGTGGGCGTATATGTGCTGCTGATCAAGCTTATTTTTAGTATGCATACATTTTATAGTATACATTGCAAATTAAAGCTCATGATCAGCACAGGTAGTACCAACAAAATGGATATGTAGTAGTATAGCCACTTCGTATACTATCACTAGTTGGTTGATACAGTAGGTGTTGAGTAAACTTAAACTGTAAGATAATCAGTGCACCTTATATTCTTCTGTATCATGAAAAAATAATAACCCAGATTTGTAAGTAGGGAGCCAGACTTGGAACCGCTTACCACTAAACTGTTGCAAAATGAAACTGTTTAGTTGGGTTTGTACTTAAAGTAGCACTTCAGTGAATTCACAAAGTGACTGCAAACCTACATAACATCGATGTAGATGTTGTTAGTAACAGCAATGTTTGTAGCACTGTTGGATAAATTATAACAGTGATTGAGAGTGTATCACGTTCAGTAATTATATCTACAAAATCGTTTTGAGCGCTGTTGCTGCCCATGACTGCAGTCTGCGAAGCGCTCCAACCATAAACGCGCCCACGCCACTCTGATAAGGCGGCGTCACTAAGGAAGTGACGTCAGATGTACCCGACGTACGTTTCACCTGTGTGGCTTCATCGGGGGCTAGTTCCAAGGGATGCTGGTAGTTTTTTTTTATACAGAATTGTTGCTATGGTAGCTAATAGCTTCACACTGCTTATTGGTCCTAGTGTACCCATTGGACATTGAAGTATCACACATGCCCGCCATGACACTGTTGGTTCGCTGTTGGGGACGTGTGGAGCTCCTCCGCCTATCCTATGGGTGTCTTAGCTGAGGGGAGGGAACAAATGTGCTTAATTGGTTAAAACAGTAACACTCACAGTAGTATTCTGATGCTGGTGATGCCCACTCCTCCGTTGCCATCGACATCATAATACACTCGGATTTGTTGCCCACTCCCATTATGTGTTTGTTTATCTCCCTCCTCGTTGAGATCGGCATATTTTTATTAGCTGGTGATATCTAATTGGATCTAAATACATCTCTTACTAAAGTCTGATCTTAATTTGGAGCCGTAATAAGTACTCTTTGATCCGAAGTGTCATAGCTACATCGATATCATTGTAATCAATCGCAATGGATAGTGTAACCCAACATTTTAAGCGAGTTAAGATTATTTGAGTCAGTTTATGATGTGGGATAATCGTAGGTGTATTATGCCCCACTTAGAATCCCCGGACGTACATTATAATAATTGCTGTGTTGTCTAAGCTGATGTTCGCAGCTGATTATTGCAGTGGTCGTATATCCTGAAGGTAGGGGTAGTAGCATATATTATTATGCTATTTACTATTAAGGGCATAAGAAACTAATCCAAGTTAATATCCACTAACGGGTGGACGAGGTCAGATGGAATAGTCACCTCCTTAGCCCCATGGCTCTGCTGATAGGTCTAGCTCCCTAATAATTAGATAGATCATGATTCTCAATATAACATATTTGCAAAGTTCCCTTACTACTATAAACATCCCCATTTAGTGCGAGGCTATATAGTTGGTCTTATTCAGTATTTTAATTACATTTTTAATTACATTTGTCAATACTGAAAAAAAGGGGGCGGGGGCCCTACCTGACCAGATGTATTATGGCTTCCTAGTTACCATGATGATTGATCATGAGGTGTAGAGACGACATTGAAAATCATTTTACGTTTACATGTAGTTACTTGTACCAGGGCTAGATGAATGGAGTAAATAAAAAAACCTTAATTTAATCCTTCCTGTGATAATGTGGATAAGGTGTAAAGCCACCGGGATTCCTTCTGTAGAAGTTTCTTATCCCAATTGCCACCTCTTTTTGCAGAGGAGGGGGGGGCACTATCAATTCCTTGAATGTACACAGCTCTATGGAAGTTACCAAGTTTCCCTTATGTCTAAATATCATTCTGTGGCTTTAGCTGAAGTTTACTATGAATTCTCTATTTATTTATTTTTAATCTCACTTCACTTGATTTTGGAGATTATTTCAAAATCAGCCCAATTAGTTTTTTTAATATTAGACATTTTCAGAGATGAAAAACATACCCACCCTCCAGCCTTCTCCATTTCTAATATATATAATATCATCATAAAAACATAAAACTGTGACCTACCCCATTGCAGAGAGCTCAGCAAAAGTAGGATTGTGAGATGATAAACTGAGGCCATTCTGTGCAGTTTCGGATAAGACCTGGAGATAAATGGAATGAGAGAGACAGGGAGCAGACATTTCTGTACACACTGTACGTACAGCATGATTAAATAATCCCTATAATATCCCTTCTTGCATCTAATGTTATCCCCATGCTATTTCTCTATTCTGTCATTGTATGTTGATATATGAATCTCACAAGATGTCTGAGCTTAGCATGTCCAACTACACGTTCTCTCCAACATGTCCTCAAACATATTTCATGTTTCCTTCAAATTCAAGGTCATTTCTATACTAAAGTGTTCAGAGATCTTTCTTATTCCTTCTCTCCCTGATAATAATTCTTGTTTTATTTATTCCAATCACTCATTTTGTCTGGCCATAGTCCATGTGTTTCCTCTATGTGTTTTTATTTTCTATTCTGCCTCAAATATATGCATATACCTCTTTTTGGTCACCTGCAGCTGACCTGTCTCTCCTTACTCTCACCTCCTGTATTATACTTGTTCAACATCTCAAATCTATATCCCTCACTTCCCTTCTTTCTGTCTGTCCTTCACTTTATTCTGTCTGCCTTTTACAGTAGTCTCTCCCTTCTCCAGTGCATCAATCTATCATTATCTTCTATCTACAAACTTTTCTCTAATGAGCCCAGACATATTTAGCGCTTTTTCCAGCAATACTCACCTGTATTACCTGGCTGTCACTGTGTCTTTTATTCCGTGTGCTTCCATATTTATACAGTCCTGACTCCAAATCTCAGACATTCGTGGGACATCCCATTTTATCAACTGTTCCAAAAACCAATCAACATTTGGATTCAGGAGGTTGAATGAATGAAACAATTACTTGTCTGGCTCAATTTTGACATCATGCTTTTGATTTGATTTCTCTTTATTTATGGGGGTTTCCATGGATAACCAAGACACTATTATAGCTCCCCCTAAAGGATTGGTGTGTCAGGCAATTGAAACAGTTCAGGCCAACTGTTGAGGGGGGGATAGATTAGATTAAACCAGTATGCGTGAGGCATACTGGATATATGAACTGAAGACCCTCTCTCCAAGTGGCCTGAACATAGATTTTGAACTGGGGGCTTTTTTGAATAAATAGATTTAATTTTGAGTGACCCAGATCTGCTGTAATATATCCCTATTGCAGCCATACTTAGTTAATTTGGAATGGGGGTCTTTACAAGCTCTTTCATGTTTGGTCTGGTACTTAGAACTACTGTATTACACACATGTATAATGATGTCCTTTTATTGTTCATTGTTTGTAATGTTGTGTATGTTTTTATGTTAGTAAGGCTGCATTTCAGTGCTAGAAGTAATTGACAAGTATTCTGATCAATCTGGGTGATTGCGATGAAGGTTAAGGGCGGATTTATTCGGCCAATCAGAGTCACCGCAATGGAATAAAAGTAACCAATCACTAGTACTACACTGGCGACACACTTTATTCGAGCTCGGCTAGTCCCACGAATTCGGGTATACCTGGGTGTATTGAGGTTTGTGACTGTTTTCTGCCCGAGTGCATTGAGGTATTTTCCAGGCAGGGATTTAAGCATTTTATTCACGCTGGCTGCAATACTGCACAGTATATATATATACTGGATTACAATTCATGAATTTATGCCATCTGGTAGACACGCGAAGCATTGCAGCCTATTAAATCCTAATCATTATCATTTAGCAGATCAGCCGCCCGTCAGCCAGGCATGAACCCAGGCTGGGAAGGCAAACGCAACGGGGCTTGTCAGAGGTGAGGAGCGGCGCATTCCAGCTATCTGCCAGGTACAAACTGGGTATTTGCTCGAATAAAGTGTGTCGGTGCAGTACCTATATATCCCCCTGAAGAAGTGTCGCGCAAGCACACAAAACGCGTAGGGTCAATGTTCATCAGCTAATGATGACGGGACTGACGTGAGCAGCGCAACAGGCGTGTTTGGAAGCATCAAGCAGGAAGAGTTTTTTTCCACTCAAGGTCCGCCCCCAGTGTCGGAGCATCCATCCTAGGAACGCGTGACAGCACTGGAATGTATCCACCGACACTCCAGCGCCAACCGGAGGATAAGCTGACACCTCCCTGCTGTTCATTCACATTGCCTGTATACTCCAACCATCTTGTGAGAAGGGACCTGGTTTTAAGCCACCAGACTAGCGTTCTCACTGTTATCCTCACTTCAGCAATTTATTGTTTTATATGTTTTATTAAATTAGCTTTTTATATTTTCAGCCTTGCTATTATCTGTTATTCATTGTTTTTGCTTTTAGTTTGTCTTGTATGTAATGTAAGTCGTTCGTTTGGTGTATCTTGTGTTAGTGTTAGTCTTATTGTGTGTTTGCCAGCATTATTGCACTATGATTTTTCTTTGTGTTTGATTCACATATCACTGAACGCATGGCCGGAATATCATCAAACCATCTGGAAGCACAGGATTAGGAGAGTTCTGGACACATCCTCACTTTTGGACTCAAATACTCATATTTATGGACTCGTAAGGCGCCAGTTCTTATTGTTTGTTTGCGTTCTCCCTATGTTATACTTTATATACTTTCACAACGTAATATATCTTTCCGCTGTTGCAGCTTATCTGGGTTTCATTACAAAGTGTAACACTGTTGCTGCTGACCAATTGACTCCCCAGTGCTGGATACACAGGGGGGCAATTTAGTGAGTTTGTGGACACAAATGTGGACACAAATGTTTGTAGAAGAGTTTATTTCAGTTAAATGACTAGACAAGAGTCTCCCTCCTCGTTATCCTTCGGGAATTTCTTCACCAGTTCAGTGCCATCCCTCCATCACTGAAGGACCAGTGATTCCTTACATATCTTCCTCCTTCTCTACTTTCTTCTGTCTGTCTCTTAATATGTCACATTACTCACATTTGCTCTATGCTGTAACTTCCAATCTCCTGATTGGATCTCATAAATCCAATTTTTCTTTAAAACTTTTATTTCAGAGCAAGACTGCAGCCCATGCAAATCAGTATGTTACAGGTGAAGCCTTCCCATTGCAGTGTCTTCTCTAGGACCGGAGAGTTCAACTGGGGTTGTTGGAAGGCAATTCCATTTGGTTGGCAGGACCATAAAATAGCTCTGAAGATGTTGGACGAAGTCAGGGACACAAGTCAGTAGACAACTCGTTATTTTGGTTAGGGCGGTGAGAAAAGTAGAAAGGTTTCAAGTTACTTACAAAAAAGGGATACAGAAAGAAAGGGGGAGCACAGGTTGAGGGATATTGTTGTGAAATAAAAAGGTATTTAGAGTTCGAGTGTATGGGACCTCAAACTAGTGATGGTGGGGGTAATACATTGATAAAAACGCACTTACACGGCCTTGAGTAAATGCTGTCACATCAAGGTTTCTTTGAGTTCTTCACTTCTTTTATCTGCTGGAGTGGCGTTCCTTCTCCTCTTGTCCAGATAACTTCTTTTATTCATCAGCGACTCACGATTAGGGTGTCCCCCTCGGAGCGAACAAATAGATGAACAGATATTAAAGGAAAATACATATAATGTTAATAAGTACCTGACTTTAGATGATAAATAAAAGCAGAATAAAAACTGCAGTCACTCACACGGGCAAGTGTGAGTGTAATCTTGAGGGGAGGTATCTTTCCTTTTCCTCATATACAGAGTCTCAGAACTCTAGGTCCTTGGGACTCTGAGACATGGGTGGGGATCAAAAAACATTAAAACGTAAAGAAGGTACAGCCAGTCTTTAGGATGATATTTGAAGGGCGCGTGGTGCGCAGCTACTGTAACTGAATCCGCGTCCAGGTATAGTGCTGCGTTCCTATTGTTCTACTCCTCAACGTTAGCTGTGTTGGTCCAAAATGCTTAGAGGTATGAGCAACGCGTTTCACCCTTTCTTGGGCGTCCTCAGGCTCCGTACATTGGGGAGGTTAGATTCGTATTAGTATATATGCTAATGCTAACCAATCCCTTGTCCTGTAAGCATTACACATCTGGTCCACAATTCAAAACTAATGAGTGCTGCAAGTATACTTAATTTAATGCAGGATATTAAGTTAAAATCATGAATCACGACCTCAACCAAATACATAAATAAATGCAGCTATCTATAAAAAAAAAACCTAGTAATGGTGTTAGTGACAATGTGATGAGGGTTAAAAAGATATATAAATATAACTTAGTGCTGACGTGACATAATATTAGTGACAATGTGACATATTATTAGTGACAAAATAGTGAAGGTTAAAGGATTAGAAATATACAAATATAGCTAAGTACCAACGTGACATGGTATAGATCAGTGTTATACATATTGAAATCCTAAGACAGTATATACCGTCATTAGGGTGTAATGTGCATATTTTATACAGTACAAGATGTGATATGAGCATAAATTTAATTATGATTATAAATGCAGATAATCGCAACTTAAGCTGAATCAATAGAAGTTGTTCTATATAAAGAACCTAATCCAGGTATTAAAAACATTATCATGGCGTTAACAGTGGCTAAAAAAGTAAATAACCTTATCTGAGTAAAAGTAAAACTTAGTGATATCGTAACATGGTGTTATTTAGTGTTATTCAAATTGAAATATTTAGGCAGTATATAGCGCCATTCAAATGTAATATTCATATAATTATACAAAATAAAATGTGATATAGACATAAATTTATACAAATATTTCCAAAATATAAATCCCTAAATAAATAAATAAATCCAAATAAGTGTTTTAAATCAAAATACAGCTCTAACTTAAATAAAATTCACAGTCTAAAATTGACATATAGTTATTTTATATAATACTACATAAACAGTGGTGTGTTATAAACAATCTTGATGATATCAAAGTATAATTGACCTAGGTCAAAGAATTGCATAGATGATTTTAAATGGTGAAAGAAATCTGAAAAAAATCAGAAATGGGAAGTGTAAATATGCTTACAGTATAATACATATATACAACAAGATAAAAGTGTTAGTAAAATAAAAATTATATAAAATCAATATTATTGACCTCAAGTTGTCATCATCCAAGATGGCTTAGTAACATCCCCTATGGCCAATTTCGTAGGATTAAGAGAAACTGCACAGACATTGAGGTATTTCAAGAACAAACCCATAAATTACAAGAGAGGTTCTTAGAACGAGGCTATCAGCCTGAATTAATAGATGCAGCACTAGAGAAAACCAATGTGATCCCAAGAGAGGATTTGTTAAAACCAACAACAAAAAGAAACGACACCACTTTCACTACAGCTTTTATTACCACTTACAGTACTGATGCATCCAAGGTAAAAGAGATTATACAAAAACATTGGCATGTAGTTCAGATGGACCCTATTTTAAAGGGACACATCCCTCCAGTGCCTAAGGTAATCTTTAGAAAGGCACCTTGCATTAAATCACAGTTAGCTCCTAGCACATTTAGAAAATAGATAGTGACAAACAGCCAAAATTGGCTACCTCCTCCAATCGTTTTTTTCAGCTGCCTTGGCTGTAAAGCTTGTAAACAAGTGTCTAAGGGAGACAAAGCGGTTTTCAGTTCCAATGTCACTAAAGAAAATTTTAAAATTAAGCACATGATTAACTGCCGCACAGATTTTGTTGTATACCTGCTTGTTTGCCCATGTGGTCTCCAGTACGTTGGCCGCACCTCAAGACCTTTGAAGGTCCGCGTGCTGGAACACATGGGCAATATACGCAAGCAGGTAATGACACACAGTGTCTCAAGACATTTCAGTCTATTCCATGAAGGAAATCCAGAGGGTCTAAGTTTTAAGGGAATAGAAAAAGTGGATTCACACTGGAGAGGCGGAGATAGACTCCAAAAACTCTGTCAACGAGAAACATACTGGATCTATAGATTAAAAACTTTGACCCCCAAAGGTTTGAATATAGATACGTATAGACCTGGGGGCCTTTTTCTAGGTTCCAGTATGCTCCGCCACTCCATCAATCCTTACCCACTGATTTTTCAATGCAGCATAATAAATACTTTAGCCCCAATGAATACGACCATTAGATTTTATATCATTTTTATTTTACTAACACTTTTATCTTGTTGTATATATGTATTATACAGTAAGCATATTTACACTTACCATTTCTGATTTTTTTCAGATTTCTTTCACCATTTAAAATCATCTATGCAATTCTTTGACCTAGGTCAATTATACTTTGATATCATGAAGATTGTTTATAACACACCACTGTTTATGTGGTATTATATAAAATAACTATATGTCAATTTTAGACTGTGAATTTATTTAAGTTAGAGCTGTATTTTGATTTAAAATACTTATTTGGATCCACCACATAGGGATTTATATTTTGGAAATATTTGTATAAATTTATGTCTGTATCAGATTTTGTTTTATATAATTATATGCATATTACATTTACTGCCTAAATATTTCAATGTGAATAACACTAAATAACACCATGTTACGATATCACTAAGTTTTACTTTTACTCAGATAAGGTTATTTTCTTTTTTAGCCACTGTTTAAATCATTTAACGCCATGATAACTATTTTAATACCTGGATTAGGTTCTCTATATAGAACCACTTCTATTGATTCAGCTTAAGTTGCGATTATCTGCATTTATAATCATAATTAAATTTATGCTCATATCACATCTTGTACTGTATAAAATATGCACATTACACCCTAATGACGGTATATACTGTCTTAGGATTTCAATGTGTATAACACTGATCTATACCATGTCACATTGGTACTTAGCTATATTTGTATATTTGTAATCCTTTTACCTTCACTATGTTGTCACTAATAATATGTCACATTGTCACTAATATTATGTAACGTCAGCACTAAGTTATATTTATATATCTTCTTAACCCTCATCACATTGTCACTAACACCATTACTAGTTTTTTTATAGACAGCTGCATTTATTTATGTATTTGGTTGAAGTCGTGATTCATGATTTTATCTTAATATCCTGCATTAAATTAAGTATACTGTACATGCAGCACTCATTAGTTTTAAATTGTGGACCAGACGTGTAATGCTTACAGGACAAGGGATTGGTTAGCATTAGCATATATACTAATACGAATCTAACCTCCCCCATCTACGGAGCCTGGGGAAGCCCAAGAAAGGGCAAAACGCGTTGCTCATACCTCTAAACATTTTGGATCAACACAGCCACCGTCGAGGAGTAGGACAATAGGAATGCAGTACTATACCCGGACGCGGATTCAGTTAGCTGCGCACCACGCAACCTACAAACATCATCATAAAGACTGGCTGTACCTTCTTTACGTTTTTATGTTTTTTTATTAAATGTTTTTATTGTTTTAATTTAAATAAAGTGATTGGCTGCAAACTCCATTCGAGAGTTTATTCTATTTACATTATCACACAGGAGGGGTCCCTTGCAACTCTTGAAGTCAGCACTGAAGTTCAAAGGAGAATATAAAGATACCTTTCCAAGTGTTTGCTCACATGAGGCCGTGTGAGTATTATCTTTACTCTCATATATATTGTATATTCATTACCACCCATGTCTCAGAGTAGTCCCAAAGAGGAAAGGAAAGATACCTCCCTCAAGATTACACTCACACTTGCCCGTGTGAGTGACTGCAGTTTTTATTCTGCTTTTATTTATCATCTAAAGTCAGGTACTTATTAACATTATATGAATTTTCCTTTAATATCCGTTCATCTATTTGTTCGCTCCGAGGGGGACAACCTAATCGTGAATCGCTGATGAATCAAAGAAGTTATCTGGACCAGAGGAGAAGGAACGCCACTCCATCAGAAATAAGAAGTGAAGAACACAAAGAAACCTTGATGTGACAGCATTTACTCAAGGCCATGTAAGTGCGTTTTTATCAATTTATTACCCCCACCATCACTAGTTTGAGGTCCAATACACTCGAACTCTAAATACCTTTTTATTTCCCAACAATATCCCCCAACCTGTGCTCCCCTTTTCTTTCTGTATCCCTGTACCAACAAGGATCCTGGATAGATCCTATTGGGGTCTGAGCCATAGGAAGAGACGACGAAGCCAAGGGGATCCCCATATATTTCATTAATGTTGTAACCTCTTGTTTTATTCCCCTGTGAACTATACTTCTGAGGTAGCGCCTGGGTTTTCCCTTTTCCATACTTACAAAAAAGAACTAAAGTTTTTTATTGATGTAACTTGGCCACAAACTGCATTTATAACAGGAAGTATAAACCTCTCCCACCTGATGAGAGCACTAGTTTGAGGAATTAGGAGGGGCTACCCAAGATAATTAACTTGTGAGGCTCAGAAGGATTCTATCCAAGGTAGAGACTTGTCCTGATGTATGATTGGAGGTTTTATAATCGGAGACATGGGGCTTATCTTCTGTGGTCATCTGGCCTCTTAGGTATCACAATTAATCATCTGCTAATTTAGCTAACCCACAAGGCTACTGACCTTTAACAGTTCATTGGGACTCCAATTTAGCTGATAATATTCCCTGGAAATTATTCCTGTTTCCAAGTCTTTAGACCTTTTATTTATTTATTTATAATAATGTTTTACCAGGAAGTAATACATTGAGAGTTACCTCACGTTTTCAAGTATATCCTGGGCATAGAGTTATAAAAAATACATGGTTACAACAAATAGTCTTTAGGCCTTGGTCTTACATGTCTTACATGTATCTGTCTCGTTACAGAAGCTATGCTGTTCTCAGAAGTTATCTTCCTCTCCCTCTCCCTGTGGCCATAGATATTAGTTAAAAAAAGTAAGATGTGAGGATGAAATAAAAAAATGTGCTGGAGTAATGTCGAGAAGAGAGATATGCAACCATAGTACCTGGAAGATCATTGGAGAGGCTTTCCTGCAGTGGGGAGACAAGAAAATAAACAAGTAGGGGGAATGTCAGCTTTAAACTTTCTAACTTTGTGTCTGCTCTAATATCCATTATATGGATAAGTGGGACTAATGTTCCTGGTTTGTGTTCACAATGATATCAGTGGGTTCACAAAAACACACAGAGAGCTCACAGTAGTCATGAAATGAGAACATGATATCAATATTACCATAACAATGTCTTTCAGTGTCAGAGTAGAAATATAATGTGTGATACTGTATACGATATAGTGCTCAGTGTTCTGGGTTTGTTGGTTATCTTAATAAAAATGGCCCACGCTCTAGTAGAAAACCCATCTAGAATGTATATTTGTGAAGCAAATAGCAATAAATTAGAAATAATTGAAGTTACTATATGAAGTCCATTATTTTCATGCCGGTGAACCAGGATGCAGGATATACAGATATATACTGTATACACACACATAAAGAGAAAAGGAGTAATAAACTCAAATGCAATAAATTATATATACTGAATTCATGGAAACAATTTAATTTCCATCAATACCTCTTCTTTTAAAAAATATTTATAAAGATATCTCAACCATTCCATTTTTCTATGGACTATTGCATATGTATAGTGCTGTATGTCCAGTTGGTTCGACTTGGTCTCTTGATGAGCTCAATTTGATGCTAGGCGACCCTATGTCTATTGAGCATACCTCTCATACCTCCGTGTGCAGCAACAGTAAAATCAAAAAACCTAATGGCCACTAACCCCTTAATCACATTATCGGTTAGTAACCACTATAGTATTAAGGGGATAACCCCACTCCCCCGCTACCTTCTCGGGAACTCAAACCACCCTCCCCAAGGCAAATATCCCCACACTCTACCCATTGATTGGCACAGTGGTACACCATACCATGTAATAGGGGCATGATTTGCCACCATGGAAGTGAATTGGCAACTTAAAAAAGAAAAACAATCACCAAAAATACAAAGTGTAATGGGGGGTCACACCTTTTCCCTTAGAATGATGTCTCATGGCAAGATTATACTCTCACGCTAATTAGAGGCATATTATCACAATTTTGCATCTGTAGAAATGGTCTTACTTTCTTATCAAATAAAAATATTGTAAGTACAATAATGAAAAAGGGAGCTCGAGAATGGTATAAAGCAAAATCATTCATAAGCCTCAAGAATAGAAAGGCCAGATTAGATTTTGCCAAACAATATCTAAAAAAGCCAGCCCAGTTCTGGAACAGCATTCTTTGGACAGATGAAACTAAGATCAACCTGTACCAGAATGATGGGAAGAAAAAAAGTATGGAGAAGGCTTGGGACGGCTCATGATCTGAAGCATACAACATCATCTGTAAATCACGGTGGTGGCAGTGTGATGGTATGGGCATGCATGTTTTACAATGGCACTTAGTCACTAGAGTTTATTGATGATGTGAATTATGAAAATTATGTCAGTGTCTAATTATTTCCGGATATAACTGTATATGTATATATATGTATATATATATGTGTGTTTGTGTATATACTGTGTGTGTGTATATACTGTATGTATATATGTGTATATATATACTCTCTCTCTCTATATATATATATATATATGTATATATATACATACATATTTAGTAAAAGATCACACGCACTCCTATATATGTTTAGTGGTGAACTGGTGCACGTCCCATATAAAATATATATATATATTGCTGTTTGTGAGTATCTCCCAAAGGGCCAGGTTGAAAATAAACAAGTAGGGGGAATGCCAGCTTTAAACTCTCTAACTTTGTGTCTGCTCTAAAATCCATTATTTGGATAAGTGGGACTAATGTTCCTGGTTTGTGTTCACATTGATATCAGTGGGTTAACAAAAACACACAGTGAGCTGACGGTAGTCATGAGATGAGAACATGATATCAATATTACCATAACGATGTCTTTCAGTGTCAAAGTAGAAATGTAATGGGTGACATATGATATAGTGCTCAGTGTTCTGTGTTTGTTTGTTATCTTTGTAAAAAATGGCCCAAGCTCTAGTAGAAAACCCATCTAGAATGTATGTTAGTGAAGCAAATAGCAATAAATTAGAAATAATTGAAGTTACGATAGGAAGTCCTATAATTTCATGCCGGTGAACCAGGATGCAGGATAAACAGATATATACTGTATACACACACAGAAACAGAAAAGGAGTAATAAACTCAAACGCAATAAATTATATATACTGAATTCATGAAACAATTTAATTTCCATCAATTCCTCTTCTTTTAAAAAATATTTATAAAGATATCTCAACCATTCCATTTTTCTATGGACTATTGCATATGTATAGTGCTGTATCTCCAATTGGTTCGACTTGGTCTCTTGATGAGTTCAATTTGATGCTAGGTGACCCTATGTCTATTGAGCATGCCTCTCATACCTCCATGGGCAGCAACAGTACAATCAAAAAAACTAATGGCCACAAACCCCATAATCATTAGGAACCACTATAGTATTAAGGGGATAACCCCACTCTCCTGCTACCTACTCGGGAAGTCAAACCACCCTCCCCAGGGCAAATATCCCCACAGAGAATCTGTCAAGCGCTTCAGTGTGAGGCAGGTCAGTAAATGAGGACACTGGGGTAAGCGTGGGAGAGCTAAGCAGGGTCACTTAATCAACCGGTGCAGGGGGAAAGAGTAACCTCACCTGCTCCTTGGGTTGTGAGACCGCTCTTCTCGCTTCCTCCTGCGTGCCGCCGCCGAGATGCAGGTCAACAAATGGATAGAAGTGCGGCGCAACTGCGCATGTCCAATGAACGGCTCCCAGATGACTAGTTCAACATAACTTTATTTGACACACACCAGGGCTACACCAGCATCTCCCCCTCAACGCGTTTCACCCTTACGCAGAGGGCTTCGTCTTGGAGTGGGGAGAAGTGGTGACAGCCTCTTAAATACCTAAAAGCCCGCGAAAGCGGCATTAAAACTTTAACCCCTTCAGTGCTATATGCCTGTTAGCTGATATCATGCTATTAAAGTATTTAATGTCTGTGCAGCTCACTATAAACATATTATATGCACGGAGAGCATCTAATTTATATATTCAGACATACACAGTAGCAATATGATAAGACTATTTGGCAGCACATTCCAGGTATATGAATAAACATAAAAAGCTGTTGCAAACACTGCAAGTGGAATATACTCAACACTAGATTCACAATAACCCATGTTGTGTACCTATTAGTCAGTCATACTTATATTATGCCACTATGGCAGTCAATTGGCAACCTAAAAAAGAAAATCAATTAACAAAAATACAAAGTGTAATGGGGGGGTCACACCTTTTCCCTTAGAATGATGTCTCATGACAAGATTATACTCTCACGCTAAATGAGAGGCATATTATCACAATTTTGCATCTGTAGAAATGGTCTTACATTCTTATCAAATAAAAATATTGCAAAATAAACACAAAAACACCCCCTTCCCCAGAGAAGAAGCGCGTTGATCGCACAAAACGGTCGTTGGGCATTAGTGACGTCACTGCGGTGACGGTCACGTGGGAACGCGACGGATAACACTTGCAGCTTTTGATTTTGATCCATGTTGCAGATCTGTGAGCTACTTGGGACGTTTATTTCAATGGTGTCCCTGCAGCAATTCACATCAGGTTGTATGCTTTCAGCCTTATAAGAGGCAATATAGTTCCTAACAGCAGTCTTATTTACTGCTGTCTGTGTGGGGGTTTTTTTTATTCCGCTTTACAATTAACCCCTTACATCCACTCTACACCATTATTATGGTGGCTACTTATGTATAAGTGACACATTAATTGTTACTATTGGATAGCCATGGCCGTCCGCAGGAGGGGGCAAGGGGGGTGCGCTTGCCCCCCCCTGGATCCAGGGCCGCCAACAGTGGGGGACAGAGGGCACTGGCGTGACAGGATTTAGCGTGCTCACGATGTGCAAGAAAGCGCGCGCGTCTCTGCAAAAAAAAAAAACCTCCCTTGTCTCCTGATTGGCTGGCGCGTGTTGGCACGCTGCCAGGATTTTTTTTTTTTTGGCCCTCGCAAGCTCTATCTGAGCTTGCATAGCGAGGCCCGCCCTTTCCTGCATAGATCAAGTCAGGTGAGTACTGCTCCATGCCACTCTCACTTCCCCCTTGTCCTCCTGCTCTGATTCCCCCCCCTGCTCCGATCCC
>WSYH01004740.1:0-50235 GCA_036426205.1 Ascaphus truei
ATGGGTAGTTATATGCCTTGGGGGTTGGGTTGTTTTGTGCCCTTGAGGGAGGTTAGGTATATGCTCTGGAGGGAGGGGGTAGTTCTGTGTCCTGGAGGGAGGGAGGGAGGGAGGGAGGGAGGGAAGGGTGAAGTTCTGTGCCTGGGAGGCCAGAAACATTGCATATTTAATACTTCCACCAGTGTGTACATGAAGCTGACCACAATACACCTTTCTGGACTACAGATACCCTCTTTTGTACATCGACAGCACTACAATCCAGCCCAACCACATCAACAGTATTCTACTTGATCTTACCTGTGGTCACAATACCATGGACTTTGTATTATCTGGTTCTGTATATCCAGCTGTCTGTTTGATAATAGTTCCTAGAAGTCTACTGTTTTTGGTACAATATGTGTTGCTTTGCATGCCACTTTGTGTGACTTGGATTGAGCTATTACACTTACCTTTTTTTCACAAGTTAATGTGTGGACAGTTCTTTTTTTTCTTTTTATATATTTGTGGTAGAGAAAAAAATATAACGACCCATTTAATGGACCAACATTTCAATTACTGTATACAAGGTTGTCTTGTGCTTAAGCTTTTGATGCTGCAGATGTCTCTTCATCAGATGTGATCGTTGAAGTGGGAATGGGATGCCTAGCACATGATGTTAATCAGAGCATGGGCCTTTATCTGCTAAGGAGGTTTTCAGATGAGGAATATGTTTAAAATTCAATCCTTATGGTATTCATGTGCCACACAACATTGAAATAATCATTTTACTGTGAAGTCAATGCAATGCTTGAAACAACTTCAAACAACTTCTAACATTAGGATTAGTTGATGCGTAGATACCTTTCCTTAGGTTTTGAACATTGACATATATTATGTCCTATGATACTGAAATCTGTCTCTCCTAAGGGACTTTTTTTTCAAGATGTATTTGACAAATTTCGCTACCCTTCTGTTTCCAATACAAAATAAGCCATCTGCTGATCTGATATTCTGAGACCTTGTATGCATTTTCAAATAATTGCTTTGGAGCTCTAATGGACTTGAACAATGCTTTTTAGTTTCAATATATTTCAGCTTTAAGGGGTAATACAAAACAAGGATATGACATTAGTGTGATACAAAATGTTTAAGATATTTTCATGAAAAGAAAATACTTTCTACATCAGCCAGTGCTTTTTGTGTTAAAGTTGTTTTGAGGTTTATCCATTCACAGGGGACAAATGGGGCCAGTGAAGGGCCTTGAAGTGGCCATTGGACTCCCTGCTCCTGCTAATTGCAATGTACAGTAGTTACTTAGACCTTTCACTTGTGTTACAATAATGTAAATATATATGGTCCAAATGTTATAAATGCTTGCAATATGTTAAAATCTAATAGTTTAAGTGTATCTAAAATTAGTACATTACATTAAACTTATCACCCTTCTTCTAATTGTTATCTCATCCGGACTGTTTGGAGAAGTTTTATTTGTTTTACTCTGTGCCCAGGACATACTTGAAAACGAGAGGTAACTCTCAATGTATTACTTCCTGGTAAAATATTTTATAAATAAATAAAAGTAGTTGCAAAGCTCTGGTTTTCAGTATATTGAAAATATGATTCAGAAAAAATGGTAGTGATTGTGATGATATGGACAATAAGGCTCTTATATTAAAGGTGAAGCCTAGCCATTACAATATACAGGTAAACCCCGTTATAGCGCGACACGTTATAACGCGGTTTTCACGTGGCTCCCGTTTAAATTTTTTTTTTTTTTTTTAAATGTTAATGTTTTTTTTTTACACACTGCACACACTGCACACACTGCACACACTGCACTCACTGCATGCACTGCACACACTGCACACACTGCACACACTGCACACACTCTCACTGCACACACTCTCACTGCACACACTCTCACTGCACACACTCTCACTGCACACACTGCAAACACACACTGCACACACTGCTCACTGCACACATACTGCTCACTGCACACACACTGCTCACTGCACACATACTGCTCACTGCACACACTGCTCACTGCACACACTGCTCACTGCACACACTGCTCACTGCACACACTGCTCACTGTTCACTACACACTCTCACTGCACACACTCTCACTGCACACACTCTCACTGCACACACTCACTGCACACACTCACTGCACACACTCACTGCACACACTCACTGCACACACTCTCACTGCACACACTCTCACTGCACACACTCTCACTGCACACACTGCACACACTGCTCACTGCACTCACTGCACACACTGCTCACTGCACACACTGCTCACTGCACACACTGCTCACTGCACACACACCTCACTGCACACACTGCTCGCTACACACACTGCTCACTGCACACACTGCTCACTGCACACACTGCTCATTGCACACACTGCTCACTACACACACTGCTCACTGCACACACTGCTCACTGCACACACTGCTCACTGCACACACTGCTCACTGCACACACTGCACACTGCACACACTGCACACAGCACTCAACTCTCACAGCACTCAACTCTCACAGCACTCAGCTCTCACAGCACACAGCACTCACAGCACACAGCACTCACAGCACACTCTCACAGCACACAGCACTCACAGCACACTCTCACAGCACACAGCTCCAGCGTTTCGTTGCTTTGAAAGAGGAAGTAGTCCAATTCTTAGAACAAGAACCAAGAAAATTTCCTGAGCTTGAAGATGAGTCCTGGAATCATGATCTTTTCTTCTTTTGTGACATTACAACACATCTAAATAACCTCAACATTGAACTTCAGGGAAAAAATAAGCTTATATTTCAACTGTATGCAGCAGTGAAGGCTTTCCAAGTGAAATTGAAGCTTTTCAGAAGTCAGCTGTTGAAAGGTGCAATGTGTCACTTTCCCACTTGTGCACAGCATATCCCTCAGCACAAGCACACCGAGCTGGGAGAAAAATATGCTATGCAAATTGGTGGTCTGATTGAAGAATTTGACAGAAGACTCACATTCTCTAACGAAGAAGATATTCAATTGAGGATAATTGAAGATCCCTTTTCAGTGGATCCAGCTGAATTGCCATTCCAGTTGCAGTTGAACATTATTGATCTTCAGTGTTCGACGGAGTACAGAAATAAGCACAGAGAAAGCAGTCTGCAGGAATTCTACAGGAGTATAGACCGTGAAAAGTATCCAAATCTTATTGACTCTGCAATGAAAACGTTCAGCATTTTTGGCAGTACCTACATTTGTGAGCAAACGTTCTCAATGATGAATTTGAACAAAAACAAACAACGTTCTTGTCTGACAAATGACAATTTGGAAGACATTTTGAAGACGTCTACTACAAATATGACCCCGGAATACAACAAACTTGTTGCTATAAAGAGGTGTAATACCTCTCATTAAGTTTCAGATGTTTAGGAAATTAGTTAATTTGAATTAAAGTATTTTAAATGTAATTTTGTTTCAAGTAAACATTGTTAATAAATGTGTTATTTTGAATAATAAATGGCTGTTTTACCCGTGCGGCGGACTCTGTTTTCCTTGTGAGGTGCAGGGGAGGGAGATTGATGGGAGGTGCGGGGGAGGGAGATTGATGGGAGGTGCAGGGGAGGGAGTTTGATGGGAGGTGCAGGGGAGGGAGTTTGATGGGAGGTGCAGGGGGGAGAGTGATGGGAGGTGCAGGGGTGGAGAGTGATGGGAGGTGTAGGATGATGAGAGGTGCTGGAGGAGAAATGATGATGATGACAATGATGATTTTACCCGTGCAGCCCAATTTTTTTTCCCTTGGAGCAGTTCGGCCCTTCGCACTTTACGAGTTGGGCAGGCCTGCTCTATGCCTTTCGCAGCGCTATGGCCAGCTGTGCCTAAGCAGAATGTGTTCTTGATCAATTGGATGCCATAGGGAGAGCGTCTGTGCAAAAGATGTTTAGGTGCCAAGAAAACTTCCTGGAGACCTTAGTTCAGAATTGGAACTTTACATTTACTCCAATTGGGGTAATCCTGAGTGCACGTCTTTATCGCTTCAGAGCACATGGAGCACCCTCTAGATTACCAACAATAGACTTTGCCAATGGCTAAAATTACTAGAATTTTAGGGTAATTTTGCAAAGCTGAAGGGCCGTGGTGTTTTCGTTAAGGAAACTTTACTCTGTAAGGGCATTTTGTTTGTGCAACAAAAATATATCAAAAACAATAGATGACAAAAAATGATATATAAAATAACCCCCCCTTCATGCAATCTTTCTGCTCTTGATCGTCTTCAGACCCCTAACCTACCCTAAAAAGATATGTAAGCTAATCAAACTTAGTACAGAGAATCAGTAGGCCCTTATAAAAAAAACAAATGTATTGCTTGGCTTTAATTGTAAGATTTGATGTTAGAATGTTATGTTTCTAGATGTAGCCGGGTCCCCCTTTGCTCGGCGACCTCCCCCTCGTTACCTCTGCGCCGAGAGCGATGGCGAGTGCTGCCGGCGCCAAGCGGCAGACCCGCCGGAGTTTCTGGAGGGTGGGGGCCGAGCAGGGAGCGCTCCGATGCGCCGGAGACTCCGCGGCGGCCCGACAATGCAGGGCGCCGCCATATTGTCCTTCGCGCATGTGCAGTGCGGGAGGTAGAGGCGGCGGTCACTAGAGTGCTTGCGCATGCGCAGTGATCGCACGGGCAGCCTAGCCAACCAGAGGAGGGCTCTAAGCAGGGACTACATGTCCCATGAGCCTCAAGAGCGCCCCACATGACCCCAGGGAGCCAATAGGGCTACAGTATCTCCCTGCTCAGAAATAGATAAATTTCGCGGGGTTTGGAAGCACGTTAGTCGGCGCCAGGAGTGGCTAGGGGAAGGAGGTGAGGGTGCAGGAGTCAGTGACTCACTGCACTAGGCCAGCAGCCCCCTAGGCCCCAGTTAGCCCTGAGTCACCCAGTAGGTTGTGTTGCTTCAGGGACAGGCCCCAGATTAGGGACCCTGCCCCTTACTATTACAAGTGCTAGTTAGGGACACAGCGGACGCTGCGCTTCCCATCTAGAGGCTTGGTATCAAGCCTCCTCCGCAGAGAGAGAGAGCGGACTGTACAAAGGGTGGACCGCCCTGACCGAGCATCTCCCCGGAGGAACCGGACATCGCCAGGAAGGTCGTCGAATCCTTTGCGAAGACCCTTTAACGCCCAGGTGCCGTCGCACTGGGCAGGTAACATTACGCACGTGCACACACGAGTACTCGCACATAGTGGCAGCGCTGACCACGGGACAAGGGGGGTTATACTGAGGACACAGTGTGGGGGTACACGGTGTTGGGTGTGGGGATTACGTTATATCCTAATGCAGTGCTAACATTGAATGTGATTGGTATAAGTTATGCGCATATATGCAGTAAAGCCTGTCCTGTTTTACAACTGTGTGCTTACCGTGATTGTTTCCTGTGAGGGCCTCCTCCCACTCCGTTGGGATCCCTCCCAGGTGGAGGTGTTGCACCATGAGATTGTTATATGTATGTACCCCAGGCTCCCTGAGCGGAGGCTTAGGCTAAGGCCTCGCTCCCTCCGTCAGCGCGCGCCAGCACGGCAGACAGGCGGGGCGCTGACAGACACAGACCGCGATATGCGGTCTGTAGGGAGCGGGAGCCGGGGCTGGAGTGGGAGGGAGGGGGGCGTGGTTTAAGCGGAGGGACCCGCGATAGCCCCGCCCCCTTCTCACAAGCAGCTGATTCCAAACAATGGTTGGGCATACCGCATATGTCCGACTGCAGTGTACCAACGGCTGCACGAATGTTGACTAGATCGGCACAAATATTGAGATAAGAAGGCAATTTTCTGAGCTGGCAGTGTCATTTTGGAGTGTAATATGTGTCAAATCCGATTGCATTATTCATGTCACCCCCCCCGCCACGGGCTCCGGCTGCAGCTGAAGGAGGGAGCTGCTGCGGGCTGCCCTACTCACACGCTGACACTCAGGCACACACACACACACACACACACAGGCACTCATGCACGTACACACACACAGGCAGGCACTCACACAAACACACACAGGCAGGCAGGCACACACATACACAAACACACATACACACACACAGACAGGCACTCACGCTATTTCCCTCCACTCTCTCCTCCCCGAACCCCGAAGCCTCCCCTCCTCCCGAAGCCTCCCCTCCTCATTGGCTCACAGCCACACCACGTGACGCGTCGAAGCTAGGGATTACAATTCTCTTGTATCCCCTAGCGGCTGACGCGTCACAGCGTGTAGTGAGCTGTGCAGCCAGGGGGGACCGGGACCGGCTCGGGAGGATTCCCCTGCAGGTGGGGAACTCTCGTGTGGCCGCCCGCGCCGTCGGGCGCAGCGGGTCCCAGGCCTTAGGCTCCTGAGAGCCATACAGGTATACACAGCAGTAGTAGCGTCTGTATTCACAGGGAATACCCGTTACATATATATTGTACATGTTAATAAAAACAATAAAAAGAGGACTTCCAGTATGTCGCTAGAGGGTGAAGTCACATCCCCCTGACCTCCTGCAGCCCCACTGCTCCTACACAGATCAGCAGCTTAAACAACCAGAACATATGATTTAAGTCAATAGATAAAAACTCACTGAATGATTCTGTGCACAGCAAAAAGCAGACAGACTTTGCATGCTCCTGTGAGGGGAAGATACATGTGCAGGCAGTCTCTGCAGAGACAGCAGGCTGAATATAACTCCTCACAGTTTCAATCCAGCTGAACAGAGGGGGAAAAGATCCACAGCAAGACAATAACTTGAAAAGTAAGGAGAAGCATTCATATGGAAAAATTTCTCTCCAGGCAGACACAGCTGTCCCCCAAATATCAGCAAAAGCAGATGAGAGCAGGGAGAAAGTCAGAGCACACCAAGATGGCTTCCAAGCACATGGAGGAGCAGCATGCACACCCAGAGGAATCAGAGGTGTCTCAGGAGGCAGAACCCCCCCTAGGATTATGGTGAGTTAGCCAGGGCTGTAGCAAAAGTATTGATGCCTGCTTTAAATGAACATTATGAAAAATTGCAAAAATCCCTAGATGATCTTAAAGGGAAAATAACCCTGCAAAACACCAGAATGGGGGAAGTTGAATCTAAAGTGGGGGTCCTAGAGGATGTACCCTCAGAAATGCAGCAGGACATTCAAACTCTTAAAAAAAAAAAAAAACTTTAGAAGACCCTGGGAAACAGGTCATGCAGAAATAATATAAGATTAATAGGAGTCCCTGAAGATGTGAAACCCTCTCAATTGCAGGATTTCTGCACAAAATGGCTGCCTGAATCTCTGGGACTACCACATGATCACACTAACATCAAAGTGGAAAGGGCTCATAGACTTGGTCCGATTAGGTAGAACCAGGAAGGTAGGCCACGAGCAGTAATCACAAAGTTTCTGGACTTTAATGAAAAATCAACAATATTAAGAGCCTATAAGAATTCGGGTGGCCTTAATTATAAGGGAAAAAATCCTAATCTTTCAGGACTATTCTGCTGCAGTATCAAATAAAAGACGGGAGTTCAGTAACGTTTGCAGTATGCTATATAAGCAAAATAAAACATTTTCCCTGGGATATCCTGCCACCTTAAGAGTCTTCATACATGGAGGGGCCAAAATATTTTCAGAAGCAGAAGCAGCAGAGCGTTTTATCCATCAGCATGCTGCAGAACTGGAGGACAGAACCTCAGAAAGGAGACAGATACAGCATGGAGGAAAATAGCGCAGCCAAGAAATAGGTTCTCCTGCAAGATTCTTGCACCGCTGAGATGGGCCTGTCTCCACGGAAATAAGTATTGCACTCATAAAGGGACTAATGTGATCTGGTTACAGAGAGATGGTACATGCATAAAATTATGTGAATGTTGGGAGAAAAGGTGTTTATACAAGGATTGTTGAATTAGCGATATTAAGTTGATAAAGTTCAAAAGCAATGGAGGGGTTATATTGCTAGGAGAACATTATAATATGTCTTTAAAAAAAAATCTCAAAAAAATAAATAAAAGTTGTTGACTAATTGGTTACAGTACACGTTCCAAAAAAAAAAGTTAAGAAAACCTGTATTGAAAAATATAAATTAGAGTGGTGGAGTAAAAGGAGGAGGAGGAAGCAGCGGTGAGCTGGGATGAGGCTAAAATGTCACTTCTGGAAAAAAGGAATGTCATTAATCTATATGTGTTTTATGGTTTATTTTTAAAATTCTGAGTTATATATGTATTATTTGAAATGTTTTTCACTGGTCGAATATATTGTGATAGAGAAAAAGGGAAACATGCAATCACGGTAAAGTAAGGTTCTTTAAGTCATATACATTATGTAAAGGCGTGCTAGACAATGTCAGTTTAACTAACCAATGACGAGACTGTTTTCATGGAATGTTAAGGGTATTAACTCCCCAATTAAAAGGAACAAAATATTAAAGCATCTTAAGCGCTTAAAAGCAGATATAGCACTTATTCAGGAAACAAATCTAAACAGGGAGGAGAGTAAGAAACTCCAGAGTAACTGGGTAGGTGAATGCGTATTCTCTCCAGCAGCCAGCAGTGGGAACGCAAACTTTGCTATGTGTTTGGGGTGGGGGTTGGGGGTTTGGTGTTGGTTGGTGGGTTGGGGGTTGGGGTTGGTGGGTGTTTGGTTGGTGGGTTTGGTTCTTTTTTTCTTCTTTTTGTTTTTTTTTTGTATTTTGTTTTTCTTTTTTAATTTCATTCGTTGATTTTCTTTCTTTTTTTACTTTTGTTTCTTATTTTTTTCTTTTTTTTTTTTTCTATTTCTTGTTGGTGGGTTGCTTGTCTCGCTTCTTCTGCTCCGGCTCCCCCCTCCACTCTGCTCTACTCTCCCCTTTGCTTGGCCCTAGAGGGTGTTACAGTGTGTTCTCAAAGCCACAATGGATATATGTGTATATAATATTTATTGGCCCGAATGAGCAGAGCCAACCTTTCTTCCAGAGTGTAACTGATAAATTGTTGAAAGAAAGAGGAGTAGTACCTAATTGTGGGCGTTGATTTTAACGCTTCAGTGATCCATTTTTTAGATAAATCTTATCTTAATCAGAAAAAGTTAAATCAATAATCTGCACAGAGACGCATAGGGCCGTTACAAGAAAGCATTGGGTTTGTTAGACTGCTGGAGGCTATTTAACCCCACAGAGAGTATATACCTTTTTCTCTCATCCGCATTTCTCAAGAATAGACTATATTCTAACAAGCGACCATATGATGGACAAGGTGTCCGAAGTGGCAATTGAAGATATAATCATATCAAATCACACCACCAGTATGGTTCGAGATGATTAGGAGGTACACAAAAATTGAATCAAGAGATTTCCATCTTATCTTCATAATAATGAGGAGTTTTAAAGCTTTCTTCCTCAATAGCTGGTACATTTCCAGAAACAAACGCTATACACCAAAATATGGGGAATTGTATGGGAAACCGCGTACGGCTGTATAGGGGCAAGATTTTCTAACATACATGAACAAACGTAGGAAAGAAACAGAATCAGAATCATTAAATCTAGCAAGACTGAACAGGGGGCGTTCCTGTCACCAAACAAATCCAACCCAGAAAACAGGGACGAATACAATGGAAGCAAAGAATTTATGTGAATATACCTACAAAAACACAGAAAGGAACAAAAAAGCTCCATTTTAGAGACCTTAACCTTATAAGTATGGTAACAAGGCATGTAATTATTAGGAAATCTAGTTAGACGAGCTCACAGTCCACAACACATACTTAGGATGCGTAAATTTTCAGTGAACTAACATCACTCCTGAAAAATATGTACAGTGTTTAGGGACTTTTATAAAAGTCTGTTATACTACCAGTAAGCAGGATGATGTAGCTCAAAACAGTTTTTACAGGGATTAAAGTTCCCAAAATAACGAATGAAGAGCAACAAGAACTTAATGCTCCAATTACTATTGGGAAGAAATAGAGGTTGTCGTAAAGAACTTAAATGGGAAGGCACCAGGACCGATTGGCTTTACAGCCAAATTCTATAAGATCTTGGACCGAAGTAGGACTACCCCTGCAAAATGCCTTCAAAGAGATAGTAACAGAAGGAAATTTTTAGAGACGGAAAACCACATTCATCAGAATTTTACATAAAGAAGGTAAAGACCCTCTGTTCCAGGTTCATATCGACCCATATCCTTAGTAAATCTGGATGTAAAAATTCTCTCAAAAATCTGGCGAAGAGGCTGGCCGCATTATTTACCAGGTCTGATCCCTAAAGATCAGACAGGGTTGTAAAGGGAGTCTTCAGTGAAGAACGTAGAAAGTATAATAGGAACAATGTAATTATTTTGGTAGACGGAAAAAAACTTTGATAATGTTGAGATGGGAATTTTTATTTGATATACTTCAAGAATGGGAATATGGGCATGTTTCTTAACATGATTAGAACTATGTATGAGGGTCCAAAGGCATGATCATGGCAGCGGGAATACTCTCCGAAAATTCAATTTAACAGAGGAACCAGGCAAGGGTGTCCTTATCGCCATTGCTATTTAGCATATCAATGGAACCATTAGCTATGTCTTAGGGACATGGCAGCGATAAAAGGCTATTGAAATGGGAAAAAAGGAAGTGAAGTTGGCTTCTTTTTGCGGATGACCTTCTGGTTTTTGTCTCTAATCCGGAACACGCGGTTAAAAAAATATGAGACACAAGAATATGGAAAAGTATGGGTTTACAGTTAATGCCTCCAAAACTGAGATTCTAGTGCTGTCTCGCAAATAACGTTAGGTGGGAGGAAGACCCTCCCTTTTTAAAAGACAAGACAGCCAATCAATACATGGGTGGTAATATAGACCCCCGACCTAGAAAAATTGTATGCAAGCATTTTAAAATCAATCCTTACCAAAGGATTAAAGAGCTGGCAAGCGGCAAGGCCTCCCATTGAACTTAGTGGGTAATGCACAACTCGTTAAGAATGATCAGCTTCTGCTAGGATTATTACTCATTGCAGATGCTGCCTATCCTGGTTCGCCATGCAGACATAAAATTGATTAATAGTGCAATAAATACATTTATATAGAACAAAGGCAGAAATAGAATTGCAATGTCAAAACTATTTCTCCCAAAGGAACTTGTGGAGTGAGTTTACCTGACATTAGAACATAACAATTTGGCATGCATAGCCAGGCATATGAGAGACTGGCTAATGACAAAGAAATATATCCATGTACGAAACTTGAGGAACAATGGTGCTCCCAATGCACGCTGAAAGAGATCCTACACACACGACTTGGGGAAATATACCTTTAGTAATTAGAGGGAAGCCACTGATAAAAGATACATGGGTCACATGGAAGACACTAAGAAAAAAGTGTGGGATGTCCTACAAAAGATCCAAATTTCTGTCCTATACAAGGAACATGACATTGAAACAGGTTGATCTTAACATAGTTTAAGACGTGGGAAACCAAGGGAATCAAACATATAGGGCCTTGGTAGATACAGAACGGAACACTTTATGTCATTTGAAGAGCTCAGATTTAAGAAGGAATTCTCACAATCTCACTATTCCCCTACAAGCTGATCATACTGTACGTTACTCTAAGAGCCTAGAGAACCATAAGAAAGAGATATTAGAACACACATTTTTGATAGTTCTTTAGACTGAAAATAATATTACATATTCGATCTCTTAATTATATGATTGGATCCGAGATAAAGACCTTGGCAAGCAATTGCAAAAAGTGGCAGCTAAGTGGAACAAAGGACTTCCGAAAATAACTGAGATTGACTCTTGCTGTAGGATTGGGTAGAACAAGGAAAATAATTATATCAGAGACATGGAGGGTATTACAATTTAAATTGCTACATAGCATATTATGCGTTTGATATCCAATATAAACAGATAAAAAGGATCAAAATAAATGACCGAAATGTCTGCTTATTAAAGCGGATCTAAAACACTGCCTATGGGAATGCCCATGTATATCTGATTTTGTGGGAAGGTTCTAATATAGTTTAACATGACATGACAAAGTGGTAACTGTGAAGGAACCTCTATCGTTTTTATTTGTAGAGCATGTAGGGGTGGAAAGAAGTTAATGGGGACTTCGGGAATGCCAAGGTTTGCTGAAATTATACTCCTGGTAGCTAGAAAGTCTATAATGGTGCAATGGGTGAAGTATGACCCTCCAAACTTGGAAACAGTTAAAACATTTCTCACTCAGCTAATGGCCTTATATAAAATGGAAACGGAGACCAATAAGGAACACAAAACGAGAATTTTTTTCAAATAGAACCCTGTATTGACTCCCTACCAGAGTGAAAGAGACCAAATATCTCAGGCTTTCACACACACAATCCTGGAGTCTCTTGCGCAAATTGTACAAGGTCATAGAATGAGTAAACAGAGGGTGAAAAGAACCAGGAGAACCATAATCTGAACCTAACACCTGTAATATGTGTCTGACAAAAGTTATGTCTTGTACATTCGTGAGTTAATTATTTAATTTAAAATGTTGTATTTTTGAGTTAAGTTTGAGCATCTGATTTAATACCTTATACTTATATATTTTTTTCTTTTAAGTATAATTTAAATATGGAAAATTGTAAAGATGTTGAAATCTGTCATGTTTACCAGCAATTTACAAAATAAAAAAAGAACAATGAAAAAGAAAAGTAATAATAATAATAAAAAAAATATTATATATATTCAAATATAGAATTGATTTTTGAGTGTGTAATATTTGAAAACAGTAACACACAGTGGATTCCTTTTCTGTATAAACGTGATGCATAGTAATATATCAGATAATGCAATTTGCTCATTGACACATTGTAAGAATCTTCTGTATTGTTCTCTCCAGGGCTCTGCATAAGGGGTCATAAGTGATATTATTTGTGTGCTCTAATTCCTGCCTTGAATTCATTTTCAATGTGGTCTAAACTGGAGGATCCACAGAAGTCGATTCATAGCACCCCCCTTGTCACAACATTCTGATAATCTACTCTGGAGCCAAAATTCACTTGTGCACGTACACACATCTAGACACACATACTGTAGATGAACATCAGATATTATACTCCTAAAACATATGCATACATATCCATGGATACACCTACATACGAGCACACAGATATATGGGCGGCCGTGCGCGAGAATCGTTGGTGAGGAAGAATGTTATTTATAATGACCTGACTGTTACGCAATTGTTTCGACATTTCACTCCAAGTATCTCACCACTTTGCACCAATTTATATTCTGTTTCGTAAAAAATCTAGGGAGGATTCCAGGGAGTGCACTTCCGAGTTTTTTTTTTTAGGAAATATAATATGAAATTATGCAAATTGGTGCATCTTTGAGTCAAAATTTAGAACAAATGATGTAATGGTAAGATCATTTATAAATAACTGGCCTGCAGTCATACTGTACATGGTGAGCAATACTAATCTTAATGCTTCTCCCACAAATTCCAAGATTGTTGCACCCCTCCTCATCCTCTCATCCCCCTTCATCCTCTCTCACCAACCCCTCCCTTCCTCCTCACACCCCTCCCTTCATCCTCTCACCCCCCCTCCCTTCATCCTCTCCCACCCCCCTCCCTTCATCCTCTCTCACCCCACACCCCCCCTCATCCTCTCACCAGAACCAATACAGGCAGGACACAGGACACAGGACACGGCCTCACCTCTCAGCTCAATGCTTTTCCTGCGCTCTTTGGCCCCACCCCCCAGGCTCCTGTAACCTCCTCCTGATTGGCTGCTGCTGTGTAATGCAGCCAATCAGGATGGAGGAAGCTGCCCAGCCCCTAGCAGCAGCTAGGTCTGGTATCTCTCATTTTTTACCGGACAGAGTAACCAAATACCGGAAACCTGGCAACCCTAGTCCAGGCCTGTAGTGGAGTGGATAATTGCAGAAGAAAATAGTAAAAAGGGTGCCAGGAACTTTTAAATAGTGGTGGTCTTTATTGTTGGTTCAGCATACAAGGCATTCCGCCAGAGACTTAGAGCACATAAATGTTTCCCAAGTTAGGGAGACACAAAAGATTCCTGAATATATGCACTCATTCAGCTTATGTATGCATTATAGGATGCAGAGAATTAATTAAATCTCCGAGTATATTACTCAGGCTACCACCGGGTGGTAGCACAACTCCCAATGTACTCATAAAAAAACTATAAAATTATATTAACAATTATGCAAAATCTGTGATGTATAGAAAAGTGTGTATAAAATCCTCTGTGGTGGGTGTAGGGTCAATGAATAGGTGCAGTGTATTCATATATGGGAATACTGCCATCTACTGAATACAGTGTGTGTGTGTGTGTGTGTGTGTGTGTGTGTGTGTGTGTGTGTGTGTGTGTGTGTGTGTGTGTGTGGTTGTTGCCTATTCACTAGTATATATATTTTGCTCTCTCCATAGATACCCACTGTGTAGCCAAATAGAGCATATCAATATGTATAGTGTACACACAGAGAGAAAAACACCCTATATTCAGGGGTATACAATATGTTTCTAGCAATTAAGAAATTGCTGTGATATTTGATATACTATAATACGATATATAGGGGGATAAGTGCCCCTAAGCCACACATCAACACTGCAAAGACACAAGGTTATCAGATGCCACTGCAAATGAAATAATGGTAATTCTGAAACCACCTAACATTAATTTCAAACAGGACCTTATCAGTTCAAACAAATACCAATTACAAAGTTCCATGAAAAATGTACATGCATGTATACAGTTAGGTCCGAAAATAATTGGACACTGACATAATTTTCATCATTTTGGCTCGGTACGCCACCACAATGGATATGAAATTAAACAACCGAGATGCAATAGAAGTGCAGACTTTCAGCTTTAATTCAAGGGGTTGAACAAAAATATCGTATGAAACGTTTAGGAATTGCAACCATTTTCATACACACCCTTATTTCAGGGGCTCAAATGTAATTGGACAAATTAACACAATCATAAATAAAATGTTCATTTTTAATACTTTGTCGAGAATCCTTTGCAGGCAATGACTGCTTGAAGCCTGGAACGCATGGACATCACCAAACGCTGGGTTTCCTCCTTTGTGATGCTTTGCCAGGCCTTTACTGCAGCTGTCTTCAGTTGTTGTTAGTTTGTGGGTCTTTCTGCCTTAAGTTTTGTCTTCAGCAAGTGAAATGCATGCTCGATCGGGTTGAGATCAGGTGATTGACTCGGCCATTGCAGAATATTTCACTTCTTTGCCTTAAAAAACTCCTGGGTTGCTTTTGCAGTATGTTTTGGGTCATTGTCCATCTGTAAAGTGAAGCGCTGTCCAATCAATTTCGCTGAATTTGGCTGAATCTGTGCAGACAATATATCCCTATACACTTCAGACTTCATCCGGCTGCTTCTGTCACATCACCAATAGACACTAGTGACCCAGTGCCATTGTAAGCCATGCATGCCCATGCCATCACACTGCCTCCACCGTGTTTTACAGATGATGTGGTATGCTTCGGATCATGAGCTGTTCCAAGCCTTCTCCATACATTTTTCTTCCCATCATTCTGGTACAGATTCATCTTTCCCAAAGAATGCTGTTCCAGAACTGGGCTGGCTTTTTTAGATATTATTTGGCAAAGTCTAATCTGGCCTTTCTATTCTTGAGGCTTATGAATGGTTTGCACCTTGTGGTGAACCCTCTGTATTTGCTTTCGTGAAATCTTCTCTTTATGGTAGACTTGGATAATGATATGTCTACTTCCTGGAGAGTGTTCTTCACTTGGCTGGATGTTGTGACGGGTTTTTTCTTTACCATGGAAAGGATCCTACGATCATCCACCACTGTTGTCTTCCATGGACGTCCAGGCCTTTTTGTGTTGCAGAGCTCACCAGTGCGTTCTTTTTTTCTCAGAATGTACCAAACTGTTGATTTGGCCACTCCTAATGTTCCTGCTATGTCTCTGATGGATGTTCTTTTTTTTTTTGCAGCCTAAGGATGCCCTGTTTCACTTGCATTGAGCTCCTTTGACCGCACGTTGTGGGTTCACAGCAACAGCTTCCAAATGTGAATGCCCCACCTGGAATCAACTCCAGACCTTTTACCTGCTTAATTGATGATGAAATAACGAAAGAATAGCCCACACCTGTCCATGAAACAGCTTTTGAGTCATTTGTCCAATTACGTTTGGTCCCTTGAAAAAGAGGGGGCTACATATTAAAGAGATGTAATTCCTAAACCATTTCTCCAATTTGGATGTGAATACCCTCAAATTAAAGCTGATAGACTGCACTTTAAGCCCATATTCATTATTTAACTGTAACTTGACTTTATTTTGGTACACAGCCGAAATAACAAAACTTGTATCAGTGTCCAATTATTTCCGGACTTAACTGTATGCTCAGTTCGGAGTGAGCTGCTGTGTACTATAAACCACGTATTACACGGTTACTTAATCCAACACAGAAAGTGGAGGCAGCGACATAGAACTTGTGAGGAAGGTGTTAGTGTTTAGAGAGAATGGTAGCGCTAGTGTGTAGGTAAAAAACGCCATACAACCAGTCTTGCTGATGAGGATTACACCCGTCGCCACAACATGTCGACATCACGACAAACCTAATGTACGTTTCACGTGATGACTCACGCTTCTTCAGGGGAGGAGAGGTAAGAGTACAGGTAAGTGAGGAGTATTTATACCCCACAGTGGAGGGAGGCGTGACTACAGAAATTTGATAGTCAAGGAAGGTAAACGCCTCTTCAATTAGGTTCTTGTTGGAAACAGGGTTGATTGTAGGTTTTATTAACCCATGAATTACTGGTACTTTGTCAGAGTACTATTACCACATATAGTAGTACATGGTTGTTACATCTCACTGGCTTTGTACATTTTAGGGGATTAACCTTGTTTGAAAAAACGATATTCCACAATATGTATAATAGAAATTGTTGAGATAGAGAAGTTTGGTCACGGACAGTATCTCTTGCAAGGTGAATATATAAATAGAGATTATAGAGTATATTTAGGTCATATCATAAATCCATGATGTTCTTTGTCTTTACTGATAGTTACTTAGTGATGGATAGGTAGTAGAACACCCATATTGAAATGGGGAGTGTAGGAATGAAAGAGCAACTAGGAGGACCGCCTCTAAAGTCAATACGGTCCTCTCTCATAGTTAACTAATACAGTATATACCTGGATCCCAGAGGGCTGTATTTAGGAGAAGAGCCAGAATATATATATAAAAACAAATGATGCTTAATCTGTGTTCAAAGAATGTATACATAAACGATTTGATATAAGTGTTATGTCTTCTAAAAGTGATAATAGAGTCTGACACGTATAAAACAAATAATGTATTAATAATGTGAATAATGTGTTGTACGGTGAATGGAATAAAATAAATAAATAAAATGAATATCTATTTGTTAAGTTTTTTTGTGTGTTTTCATTTTAGCTAGGTTGGTGTCTATGCTATAAATAATGTGTAGAATATTAAACAATTTGTTAGTGATTACATAAATATGTCAAGAGGGATGTATATCCGTATGTGTATACACTTGTGTGTACACTTCTGCATCCTCAGAAGAACACCACTAAAGAAAAGGTGAATAAATGAAACCTTCATTGAGGCCCATGGGACACAGAGTTTGTAGTTTCTGAATCCATTTGCATTCCTGTTGCATGAGGTGTTTATCCCAGTTACCCTTTCTGTGTCCTAAGGGGACATGTTCGATGCCTGTGAATAACAGTACATTTCTCATACCCTTATGTATCTCAATGACATGGCGGGCGACTGGTGTGTCTGCAGAATTTCTAATAGAACCGAGGTGTTCAAGAATTCTCACCTTAAACTGCCTGTGGGTTTTTCCCACGTATTGTTTACCACAAATACAAGAGATGAGGTAAATAACCCCCGTGGTTTGGCAGTTTATGAATTCTTTGATTTTGAAGACTTCATGTGTGGAATTGGTGAAATTCTTGGTAACCAAAATAGAGGTACAGGCTTTACAGCAACCACAAGAGTAACAGCCAAGTGGTTTAGTTCCTAACCATGTTCTTGGTAGAAGTCCTCTGATAATGGCTACAGACTAGACGGTCTCAGATTTTTGGACCTTCTGCTAACCAGTGTGGGTGTCTGGTCCAGTACCTGTTGTAGGTCGTTATCTTCCAAAAGGAGGTACCAGTATGTATTGAAGATATTTCATATTGATCCCCACTGGTTATCGGTCCCAATGATTCCGATTAGGTCTCTGTGTAATTTTTCTTGCAGTTAGAGGCGAGAATTTTATCCCTGCGTGTGGTAAGTGCCCTATTATAGGCTTTCTGTATGTTTCACTTACTGTACCCACATGCTTCAAACCTATCTTTCATGGCGATAGCCATACGTGTAAACTCTGTCAGAGTGGAGCAGTTTTGCCTCAGGCGAAGAAATTGTCCTGTGGGAATGTTGTTTTTGGTGTGGATAGGATGGTGACTATCCGCCCTTAGCAGACTATTGGTAGCAGTGGATTGTCTGTAGATAGTTGTATCTAAATACCCATCTATGTTTTTATATATAGTCAGGTCTAATAAGTGTACTTGATCAATGTTACTCTGATAGGCTTGTTTTAGATAATGGGTGTTGGTGTTAACTATATCGACAAATTGTCTGAGGGCAACTTCGGTCCCCTTCCATAGAACAAGCACGTCGTCGATACAATGCACCCATAATTGCACATTATCAGTGAAGTCTTTCAGGGCATCGCTGAAGAACACCATCTCCTCCCACCAGCCGAGATAGAGGTTGGCGTAGGTGGGAGAACAGGTGGTCCACATTGCGGTGCCCTGAATCTGATGGTAAGATCGTTGATCAAAAAGGAAATAGTTCCTACTGTAGTTAGAACAAAAGATATTAATTTTAAAACAAATTAATTGTGAGTTCTAGTGTGGTCGCTCCTTGACCTGAGATAATGTGAAACTGCATTAATCCCTGAAGTGTGGGGAATGCTTGTATATAAACACTGTACACCGATGCTAACCAAAATCGTATCTGGTTCTGTGCATGTATCCTCGTGTCTTAAGAGTACGTCCTTTGTATCTTTAGATAAGAAGGTAGTGAACTAACAAAGGGTCTTAGAAATTGCTCGAGGTATATACTGGCATGTCAGGTTAAATGATCAATTCCCAATTGTTTTTCTGTGTGTGTACACTATACTGATGTGCTCTATTTGTCTAAACAGTATGTATATATGGAGAGAGAAAAAGATATATACTAGTGAATAGGCAACAACCACACACTATATCCAAGTAGATGGCAATAATCCCATCTATGATTAAACTGCACCTACTCATTGACCCTACACCCACCAGAGGATTTTATACACACTTTGTATATAGTGTCTTTTGTCTTTTGTGTCTCCCTAACTTGGGAAACATTTATGTGCTTTACGTCTATTCATATCCCGTTTGCACCTCAGTATCACTCCTTTTTTTTATATATGATTATTAGGTTGAGCGGTAGGACACCTGTCTGTCTAATCCTTCCACAATAGGACAGATTTCAGCAGTAATCAGGGCAGGTTTTCAGTGAACATGGCATTCGCCTTATAATAGTAGCTAGTCCCCCTCCAGACAGGAGTTCCATGTAGTCAGTGTAGAATTGGAACCTCATGCTTTTCATTGAACACGGGGTCTGGATTCACCACCCCCTTCACAAGAGTAGCCTCTCTTGGTCCTTAATTCAAGAACCCTACATTTCAGAAAACTCATCCCTATCTGTTACAACAAGGAAGGAAAGCTCTCTCTTTTCTCCCTGCCTGAAGTCATTGAAGCTGCTGTGGGTGCATTCCCTGGGGCCCCTTTAAGATAAAAGGGATCCCCTATGCAGGGAACTCCTATTGGATCCCTCCCCCCCTGGATAGTCAAGCTGGAACCAGGACTGGACTCACCCCTCCCCCTTGGGGTAGGACTCAAATCTCCCTCTAAGCTGATGGAGTCACATATTTATACCAGGGGAGTGTTCAACCCCCCTTGCCCCATGAACTAGGCAGATCTGCCTGTAGCAAAGGCCACTCATCCTGCATGTGACTCCAGCATCATCCAGGCAGGATGTGCCTGAAACTGTAACAATCTAACATAACTGGGGATGTGATCTCACCTGCCTAGCCTGGTGACTAGTTAACCCTGGCAATGCCCGCAGCTTACCCAGGGCTGATATGCATGGCAAGGGGAAAGATTATAGCAGGGTGCTACAATTACATTTTTAGACCCTCCAACATTTGGCACTTGAAAATACTGTAGGTACACTTTATATGTTACATCCATACTGGATAGACTTATAGGGCCTTACAAGCAAGTGATACTTTCTAACTTTCTAAGCATGCACTGTAAAAAGTTTGCAATAAATTATATGCACAAAGCATGATTTTTAATTTCCCCCAAACCATCTGATCATTAGCAGATCAGGCATCAATATCCCAGCTGATTTAATTGGCTGTAGGTCCTGAGTTTCAACCACTGGTCGAAATATGTACAGATGAATTCAATAGGTACAGGACATAAAGTACCCGCTAAATAGGTATCATTGGAGGGTATGCACTTTTGTCCACAAATTGAGTGATAAAATCTTTTTGCTGACAAAATGTCTTAGGACAGGTCACAATCAATTGTGTAGACGGAAAGACAACAAACCTGTAACAAAAATGTAATGTTACAAACGGCCCCCTATACACACATACAGTACACCCATGCACACAAACGCAGCCAATCACACACATGCAGACATCCATGCACACACAGACATAAAGACACGCATACATAGACACCCATGCAGAGAGAAACTTTCCTACTCACAGATGCATATAAACACATATACAGATGTAGCTGTCCTAACCGTTTTTGGCACAAGAGTACCATTGAAAGGAATGGATCCACCACAGCGCCATCGCAGTAGTCACCTCCCACAGTGTTGCATTTTCCTGGAGTTTCGGTCATGGCGAAGAAAACTGAATGGATAGCTACATCAGTATACTGTACATGAATACATGCACATACAGGTATCTGGATACACACAAAAACAGACCGCCATACACACACGTGCTGGGCCGCAGACAGCTTTCCTGGGCCCATGAGTAAAGTTTCCACCGGGGCCCCCCTCCCATGTGTCAGCAGCCTTGCGAGAAACCCCCCTTCCATTTTCTCTTAAACCCCCCCTTCTCACACACCACTTTGCTCTCACCCCCCTTACACTCCCCCGTCACCCATTCCGTCCCCCCTCTCTCTTACACCCCCACCCCCATGTATTTATCCCCCTCCTCATTATAAACACACAAATAATAAGCCTCCTCCCCAAATATACACACACCCAATAGCCCCCCCATTCCAAATACACACACACACACACCCAATAGGCCCCCCTCCCCAAATATACACACATACCCAATAGGCCCTCCTCCCCAAATATACACGCACCCAATAGCCCCCCCTCCCCAAATATACACACATAACCAATAGGCCTTCCTCCCCAAATATACACACACCCAATAGGCCCCCCTCCCCAAATATACACACACCCAATAGGCCCTCCTCTCCAAATATGCACACACCCAATATGCCCCCTCCCACAATAGACACACACGCACGCACACAATATGCCCCCCCTCCCACAATACAGGCACACGCATGCCCACACACAATATGCCCCCCTCCCACAAGACAGATGCATGCACACACATAATATGCCCCCCTCCCACAAGACACACACACAATATGCCCCTCTCTCACAAGACATACACACAATATGCTCCCTCCCATAAGACAGACACACACACTCACGCACACGACCTCCCTCCCCAAATGCAGACAGGCCACACACACAATACACGTATTTTGATTGTTGAGTATTGACATATTTTTTGCCTGCTGTAGTCAATCGCGGAATGTGATCACATGACTTATCATCATGAAGTTTCATCTCTTAAAACTGTGCTTTTGCTCTATGTTGAAATCACTCCCGGAAGAAGCCTAAACAGCGAAACGTACGCCGGGGTACGTTACCGGGACCTCTTTATTGCCTCCTCTTAGGACATATGAATTGTGGAAGCTAACTATTTGCTGATTGGATGAGTAACCGTACCACGCATCTAACTGGTTCCCCAGATGCTATACTGCTCAGCTTGAATGCTTCTGCTGCAGCCCTTCTGGACTTTGTGATGAATATCAACTTTTTTCATCTTATAGAATTTTGGAGGGATGTTTCCTGTCAAAAATCACAAATATAAGATATGAAAGGAACAATATACACTTGTGTATAGATAATTAAGTAATAATACATATATCAAAATACATATAAGGAACAAGTTCACACATCAACAAACATGATACATAGAATAACCAGTCCCAAAATGTCCTGGCGGTAGATCAACGGTGATAGAAATCAATTCCAGCAATGAGGATAAAATGCTGCTCTCAAAAGGATAAACCAAATCCTATGTATAGACCTAATATAGGACAAAAAAACCCCCAAAAAGCGCAAACCCCATAGCATAACCAGTAAATTTAATGGGAGGGGAGGGTGGATTGGCAAGGGTGGGGAAAAGGTGCACCCACAAGGTATACAGACATAAAAAGCGTTTGTGAATATATCAACGCCACGATGAGTCCTCAGAGGAGATACTGCTGCACGGGTTTGCTCACGAATAGCTGGCAAGCCTGGATGGTGAAAACGGAGTCCCGTTGTATGACGAGCTCTATGGGCACAGCCTTAGTAGCACACCTGGACATGATCTTAGAATTAATTCTAAGCAGCTGTGTTCTAAAACCCCAGAGTTCTGCTTCATGTGCCAGCTGCTCCTCCAGTCAGCAGCAGGCAAGTCCTTCTCCTGCTCGCTAACTTGGGTCATAGATGTTGACCCCAGAGATACAGTAGGCCACTTAATCAGTTATTCTTTAGCTGACCTTAATTCTGAGTTCATCTACAATATGGATCCTGCATACGACTCATTAAAGATGCCACGGCGTAGCTTGCGTCCAATGATGACCAGAGGAAGATGTGCTTCTGACATTGATATTGGCAGAACCACCTCTTATACTGGGATTATATTATCCAAGGGCCGAGCCTCAAAGAGAACTCTAAGTCAGCACGGTGAGATCGGAAACCAGCCATCACTCAGCATTCAACATATACATGATGATGGTCTTATATCAACGGGGGACACAACAGTGATTGAGTCCAAAGCTAGCATACTGTACCATCTTCAAACGTTTCCTCCAGAGACAACAGTGTGAACATACATCATTTTGGTGGCTGAAGGTAGGATGAAACCAAGATTGGATTTAGTGGTAGAAATCCTGGGATTCCAGCGGTGCACAGCTGAGTAGAATAGGAGACCAGCAAGGTGTGGGTTAAAAATATATATTTATTAACAAGCCATGGTATGGGGGACACACTCTGACGCGTTTCGGACTGACATAGTCCTTAATCATAGAGCTGACTCGCGCCGTTCATCTCCCCAGTCTTAAGGAGTAAGCCCCGCCCACCTGCGTCATCGCGCTGCGTGAATTTGGCTCGGAAATCGCCGAGATGCACCCTCATTGGTTGGTGCTCATACCCAATGGAGAGCAAGATGCCGTGGGTGTGTTTCAAGCAGGGGAATGACGTGCATACGCAGCAGCCGCAAGTACAACCCCTCCTGCAACACCAGCCGCGACGTTGCTAGGGCAACCCTAAACAATAACAATGAACTTCCCGTCTCGATCTTGTATGGGAATACATGTATAATACGTAATACATGTACAATATGTAAGGAATCTGCGTTGGGGAGGGGAGGGGGGTGGGGGAAAGAATTAAAAGACTTGGGGAGGGAAACAGATATGAATAAAATAAGCATGATGAAACATGCCTAACTACAATAAAAACACACATAACGAACAAAAACAATTACACATTATTAAACATTATAAAGCGAATCTTGGAACTGCAACGGAAGGTCATAGAGTCAGATAAAGGGCAATGTGTTGTCATTATTTAACCATATACTAATTTTCAATAACAATAACAATTCATTTGGCATAAAATATAAACCATTTGTCCTTTATGTATTCTATTCTATTCTTTATGTATTCTATTTGAGATCTTTGTGCATAAGGCAGATCAAATCTACACAGGTCTACCTGTGTAGATTTGATCTGCCTTATGCACAAAGATCTCAAATTGAGAACATGGTCTCTATGAAATAGAGGGATTACATGCTTAATGGACCAAATCAACATTCAATATAGACACCAATTCCCTTGGAGGGCCATTTATTCTATATCAAGGTTCTCTTTATGTCATACATATCCCAGTTTTTATGCATAGCCTGCTTTCTCTGCCCATTTACCATGTAAAAATATAACTCCGGTTATTTACTTAACAAGTCATATGGGGTTAATATCAGTCTCCCCATAGAGTGCAATATACGAATATTCACAGACATGAATATATATGTTTCCACATAGAATACATAAAGGACAAATGGTTTATATTTTATGCCAAATGAATGAATCCTTGAAAAAGAACGCTGCGACGTTCGAAATGCATTGGATGGGTCTTTTGTCACATTAAAGTGCCCTTTTAATCATTTTTTTGTCCTGGGTTCTTCCTGCTCCGTTTGTGCTGGTGCGCTTTTTGGTCTCCCTTTTCCCTGTATTGCATTGAGTAGCTGCACAGCCTGCCTGCCTGCCCTGCCCTACCAGGATGTGAGTACTTTATATTTTTCAGGGGAACCTGCCAATGAGACTGATGGTGAGTGGGTTGCACCACACACCACCTGTCTTCAGGAGGATAGTACCCATTATATGACACAATAGGTACTATATCAATTGTTAGTACCCTGGTACAGTGGTCTGGCTTATTATCATTTTCAGATATACCTGCATTTGAGCGCTTCAGCTATTTTCCATATTGCAAAATTTTAGCAAACAGACTTAATGAATATTTGCCGGATCTGGTGTAGATTGATCAAATCGGATTTATACCAAAAATAACACTAGATGAATTATACATATACTGAACCAGATTAATAAAACACAGACTCCAGCTATGATATTATCTATGGATGCAGAAAAGGCATTCGATAGAGTGCAATTGCATTTTATGTTTAAAATGCTGTAACGAATAGGAACGGGAGATATATTGTAGCAATCCGTCAGCAAGGGTCAATTTAAATGGCCAGGTCTCAAACTCATTTCAAATATTTAATGGTACGAGTCAGGGATGCCCTTTGTCCCCATTGATCTTTGCACCAATAATGGAGCCATTCGCAGAATCAATAAGGAATCATCCAGATATTGCAGGAGTTAAAATAAGTGAGAAAGAACATAAGATAGCATTATACTGTATGCGGATGATGTTCTTCTGATAATAACAAACCCTCTGGTTTCATTGCCGAGTATAATGAATGTTCTGGGCAAATATAGTCTAGCATCTAATTTTAAAATCAACTTAAAAACAGAGTCTCTAAACATACTGTAAGTCTTCCGGCAGAGTTGGTGGCCCAAGTTAAAGAAAACTTCCCTTTCGAGTGGAAGAATAAGAGTATGAAATATCTAGGTACAAATATAAAACCAAAAGTAGAAGATCTGTTCCAGGCCAATTATACTCCATTAGCAAAAACAATAGAGAATGATTTAAAAAGGTGGAATAAGAATATTATCTTGTGGATAGGTAGAATTAATTGTATTAAAATGTATATATTGTCATGGCTTATGTATTTATTTGTTCCAGACTATCCCTGTGAAAGTTTCCAGGCAATATATTACTACGCTTCAAAGTAAAATTACTAAATTTATTTGGGAATTTAAAAAGCCAAGGACCAATACTCAAAACATTGCAAAGACATAAATCACAAGGTGGATTTGGGCTAATAAACATCAACAAATATTATCTCGCTACACAAGTAAATGCCCTTTTTGAATGGTTTCACTGTACTAAAAATAAACTCTGGGTGGAAATTGAAAATAATTATTGCAAAGAAATAGATACAAATAAGGCTCCATGGCTTAGGAAGATAGATCGTCCTGGAGGTCTGTACGAGCACCCCACTATTGGCTCAGCACTAAGTGATTGGGAAGAAATTTCTAAAAACGAGAGGATCTCCACGTTCCCATCCCCACTAACCCCAATATGTGGATACCCAGATTTCCTCCCAGGGCTCGACTGCGGAATATTTAAAAAGTGGCGTCAAGCGGGTGTAATTAGGCTAGGAGACCTGATGGATACGGGCAAGACCAGATGTTTTAAACACTTTCAGGACCAGTTCGGATTTAAAGAAGGGGAGAGATGGCAATATACATATATGAACGAAACCAACCTCCCCTCCCCCCCCCAAAAATATATATTAAGGGTGCTGAATCCTTTCAAACAGTGCTGGTTTTGCGGGGGTGCAGGCAGGCACAATATATCGTATATCTATAGAGCATTACTAAAAATTAATATTGAAACTAAACCAGGGTTTGTACTAGCCTGGGAAAAAGAACTGGGTAGGGAGTAGTCTGTTCTCGAGTGGACACAGATGTGGAGTAATGCCAGCTCTTCCTCGATATCAACAAATATCCTAGAAAATGGATATAAGATAATGTATAGGTGTATCATACACCACAAAAGCTGAAAGAAAGCTATCCAGGAACTTCCAATAAGTGCTGGAGAGGTTGTGAGGCGGTGGGAACAATGCTTCATATCTGGTGGGAGTGTAAAATAATAGAGCGGTTTTGGGATATGATATTACAGCAGATTTTTAATATTACCAAGATTAGAATCCCCAACAACCGGAGTATTATATTGCTAAACAGAGAAGGGGTCAAGGGACACAGAATTAGGAAATCTCTATTAATACATATGCTAAATGCAGCAAGATGCGCTATCGCTGCCAATTGGAAAAAGATGGAGGTACCCACTATGGGACAATGGGAGTCAAGAGAATGAAGCGGGCCTAGCCTGAATGGGCGGCACAGCACGTGACCGGGGGGCTCGGCCTCCCCGAACCGGATTGGCCGCAAGAGCGGCCGGGGGAGGGGCTTCAACGATAAAACCGACAGCCAGGTGGGAGGTCCGGCCTCTTGCTCCTGGCTGACCAAGGATTCGGACGTCCCTCTCCTCTCCTGCAAGTTAACTTAAGGTAAGGCCCCGAAAGGGGGGTCAATCCTGGGCACTCCCCCCTCATGTATAGCCGCGATTTTGAATCGGCGGTGAAGGGGGAGGCGGGATGCAGGGAGGAGAGGGACCCCGTAGTGCAGCTGCTCGTCCCCATCCTCCATCTGCGGCGCGCAGCATGGAGCTGGGGGGGTCAGACTTAAGCCTGCGGGGTTGTCGCGCCGGTAGCATATGCTCACCTTTGTATGGCTGGCCCCGTCCTCCATCTGGACCGGAGCGCCGGAGAGGGGGGGAGGGAACAGGAGAAGAGGTGCTGGGATTGCTGCTCCCGCGTTCTCTCCAGGGCTCACTCCCGCAGAGCGCACTCCACGGCCCCACGTGGCGCCGCGTCCCGCTAGGGGTAATGGTGACGCGGGGGGAGCGTGGTCATGGGGGGGCGGGTAAAGGAGAGGCGCCGGGTTTCCGCTCCCACGTGGGGCCGCGTCCCGCTAGGGGTAGTGGTTACGCGGGGGAGCAGCTCCCACGTGGCGTCCGATCGGGGCAAGCACGGTGCCCACGTGGCGCTCAGGGGATGGCCCCCCCCTTCGTTGCGCAGCTTCCCCTGCCTATTCAACGGAGTGGGGCTAGATAGCATGTCATTAGAAACATGGGCCAGGTATGTGGTATGTACGAGGTTAGTTCACCGGGTGTTACGTGAAAGTAGGTGTTATACAGTATGTCAGTAGCAGAGAATGTGGTCGGGGGTGGGTCGGTCATATTAAAAAAAAATAAAAATAAAAAAAAAGGTGTTAGTTCAGGTTGTTATGATGGGGCAGGTCACGAGGGTAGGGGACGCAGGAAAGCCACCATGCGTTAAGATTATATGGGCCAGAGAGGTGTTATGGTTATTATATACGGTACGTCAATCAATATTAAACAGTTCACCTTCATGTTATCACGTTGTCAATATTAAACTGTTCACCATACGGTATTTCATGGTTCTTTAATTCCGGAAGTCACGTAGGGATGACAGGTATCGTTGGGCGCTCATAGGTATTAGAATCGGGGCTACGGGCGTAGGCGGGCATGCATATATGGTAGAATAGACATGCATATACGTGGAGATAGGTACATATACGGGCATATGGGCATAGATAGGTATATATAAGGAAGGATACGGGCACATGGATATACGTGCATATAAGTATATATACGTGTATATAGGTATATACATATGGGTATACACATAATAGTAAAAAATAAATTAAAAAATGGATAGGCAAGTGGTAACGTGTAATTTTGTATTACAACAGTTGCGCAGGAAGGCAAATCACCGGCACGCAGTGCTGTTGGGAATGTCTTTACAGGCCAGTACAAGGCGTCTCTTGGCGGAAGCACAGGACCACGACGAGGGGTGGCTGCACTAGCAATTGCGGGCTTTGACGCAGGGACCCGGAAGCAACCAAGGAGGGTCGAGCAGCCGGGAGAGCGCTCAAGCGGGTTTGGAGGCCACGTGCGCCGAGGCATGGCCATCATCAAGCGACGAAGGCGGTCCTAGCGGCGGGCACGACATCCAGTCAGGTTGCTTACAGGGAAGCAAAAGGGTAAGTCAGTGGTGACGGGGGGGAAAGCCACAGCCTGGTCACGGGACAGGCCGTGGGGAAGGGAACGCAGCCTGGAGGGCGAGCGAACAGAAGGTGGCGGTTGGTCTCAAAAAAAAAAAAAAAACTAAATGCGCATAATTATGTATATGAATACATATACGTAGGTATGAGCACAGGGATGAGACCAACACGGAGGGAAGACCCCCACCGCCGGGCGCGGGTCGGGCCGCGAGCTGATCGACAGACGGGCCATGGTAGGGGCGAACGGCGCCCAAGGTGGAGGAGAGGAGTAGGTGGGGCCCGCAGGGGGCACGTGCGGGGATGGGCTGGAGCCCTGGATGGTGGCTTCCGTTTAGGATGAATGAATCCTGCAGGGGTGGTTCAATCTTGTTTTCTCTTACAGGAAAGGCTGGACCGGTCGGGACATGTTCGACCTCGCTTCGCGGCGCTGGTACGTCGTCCACGACTCGTAAGCGGACGGGGCGCCATGGCGGGCCTGCGAACAGAACTCGGAGGGGCAAGGGCCTCGAGGTTGGTCCCAACAGGCGGTTCACATCGCCGCCGGGGACGGGGACACCAAAGCGTAAACGTAAGAGAGCTACGCATGTAGGAGCGGCTACCTTGCCAGGCATCCGCGGTTCTCCAATACCGGAGAGTTCGGTAGCGGGGGCAGCGGACAATGCCGAGGCGAGACTGATCAGCATAATGGAAAAGGTCGTTCAGGTGGCGTTGCTAGCGGCAGGCGTAGGCAAGTCTAGCGAGGCACAAGGAGGAACAGCAGCAGGGGCGAACCCCGGAGCAGCAAGCGCGTCAGCGTTTACACAGGAACAGGCTTCGGCAGGGGAGGCAGGCGCTAGCGGGGGCGCGGGATCAGCAGCTAGCCAGGTAACAACAGAGGGGGGGTCAGGGCAGGGAGCGGGAGTAACAGCAGCAGCTAGCGCAGTAGGAAGACCAGCGGAAGGGGCAGGGACCGGGGTGCCAGTAGCGACGGCAAAATCAAAGAGGGTAGGGGATGCGGCATATGGTGATTCGTATACAGCGGTCACCCGGTCCCTGGGCGCGCACCTGTCAGACGAGGTGAAGGAAAGAATTTGGGCAGGGGACTATGTTGAGTTACTGACGTTGCTTCCTGGGTACAACGAAGCAGTAGCGAGATCCGAAAAGAAAGGGGAAGCTAAGAAGGAGGATGTAGAGAGACGGTTGTACCCACGCACTTTCGGTAACTGGGTGCAGGCGTTTGGGATATTGGCAGGCGTAGTGGGGGAAAAGGAGCCACAATTTTGCTCCGCGTTGTTTAAATACCAGGATATTATCAGGAAGGCTTTTCAAAAACATGGGGGAATGGGATGGTGGACATACGACGTGGAATTCAGGCAAAGTATGCAGGAGAATAAAGGGGTAGTTACGTGGGACCGTAAGGATGTCGACTTATACTTAGATCACATTTCAGAGGGAGGAGGTTCAACCTCTCGCGGGGCAGGCGTGCAAGGGGACACAGGCAGTAACAATTCACAGGAGGGTTCGGAATGGTTCGCGCGGCCGGCAGGAAGGGGACGCGCAGTCGGTAAACAGTCGGGCATACGCTGGGGTTTTAACGAGTCAAAATGCAGATTCCCCAAATGTCATTTCCAGCATAGCTGCGCCGGGTGCGGGGGCCAGCACCCCAAGTCCAAATGTTATAAGAAGGACAGTAAAGGATTTAAGGGGGAGGGCGCGAACGCCAATTTCGGTAAAGAATATGGCGCCTCGGCGGGAAAGACACCCCAATAAAGCGGCAGCCGAGTTTGGCAGAAGGGGTCAGGAGGCAGCGAGCGAGGTTATGGCGGTACGGGCCTGATTTAAGGGGGGGTTAAACAGGCCCGTCGGTGGAGGCAGTTGGCGGGGGGGTAGGTGCTTGTCCTGCCAGAGGGGGCTCGGGACTGGTAAAGCAGGTTGAAGCGAGGGGGCAGGTCACCGGGACGTACTTCCGGGTGCCCCCTCTTGCATTGCACAGCACTGAGTACTTTCTTGCGCGGACGGGCAGCACGCTACCTCAGTTATGATTATGTTTATTATTAATAAACAAAGCCGCGGCCTTTTACCTCCAGACTGTGTCCTCTCATTATTGGTAAACTACACATAAATAATTCTAGGTGAGGGGGGGAAGCTCGCGCCTCCCTGGTCATGGGAGGTGATGACAATGGAATAATTATCAAGGATAACCACTGACACTAGGTTCAAATTTGAACATCTTAGGCTGCCATGGTCAGAGTTTACAGCTAAAAGAACACCGTGAGAGGATTTGAAAGTGGACACATTTGCCATAGTGAGAATAATAATAATAATCTGGATTACCATCTATGGGATTGACTTGTTGTAGTTTATTTTATCTTTGACTAATTATTTTATTTTATTTTTTTTATTTATGTCAGACTGTTGGTCTTATGTTTGTTTTTATTAGTATCAATGCTGTCAGTTAATGTGTTATTGTACAGTATATCTGGTACTGTAATATATAAATTAGTTTATACAATAAGTCTGAGTATGGCTGTAGACTGTATGACTGTAGACCGCAGACCGCAGAGTGAAAAGTGTAAAAACCCGGACATGGTTTAAGTTGTGCTGTATGGTTTTGAATATGTTAAATGTTATAAAAATGTGGATTAAAAAGAAAGAATTTATAAAAAAAAAAAGTGATGATATTGTGTGCTATGTAATTCCTGTCATTGAATTTATTTTGTAATGTTACCCAAACGGGAAGATCCCACAGAAGCCGAACATTGCTGATAATCTGACACACACACACACACAAAATAGGTACACACACACAAAATATGTTGAATCTCAATGGCGCGATAAAGTCACAAAAATCCCCTCTAAACTGCACTCAATTGTCAAAAATGAGGTGTAGTGTTAATGAAACGGGAAGAAATGGGGGAGGGAAAAACGAAGCACTATATCCAACGCTGATTAAGCAGTAAAAAAAACCAACAGGAGTACGTTCCCATAAAAATAAAGCTATTTAATGATACAAAATATATAGTACAAAACACACCAACGCGTTTCGGACTTAGACAGTCCTTTATCAAGGTGAATTTAAGTACTTAAGTATTATAGGGTTGTTTTTCCATACATATACATACATATCTACAATTTCTTGTTACTACGGATTTGTCTTGTGAGCACCACACAGTTTTTCCTATTCTTAATGAAACGGGATAAAGGTATCCCTGCACATGTAGTGTGAGGCCCTCAGGTCATATCACATGGGTGAGCAAACACTTGTTACTCTATCTAAAACCAAGAAAAATAATAAAGTTTTAATATAATGCTCAAAAGCGACGATATTGACAAATATATACAAAGTGACAAAAAAAATTAAAACCCCAGAGTGATGACGGCAAAGATATTCGTAAATGAATATATTCAAAGCCTATGGGAGTCAAGTAAGTTTAGCTAGACCTAATAAAGTTATGCATTGTGATGATTTTCGAGTGTGTCAATGCATACATTTTGGGTCTAGTAATACACAGGTTGTACACCAAGCATGTCAAACTCGTGGCCCACAACGAATATCTTTGCGGCCCAACCAATATAATGGTACACAATAATAATAATAATAATAATAACAATAACAATAATAACAACGAACCACAACGTTCCCCAATGACCGATTACTATAGTCGTGTTGCATCTATGTAGTGACCTTACGCGCAGGCGCACCATTTCCCCCCCACTAATACTAGCAGCGAATATTTTAGCAGGCGATAATAATACCTACCACGCCATTAGTCTTGTACTGACTTGCTTGGTGCGCCTAACAGGAAATATTTTGCTTTCGTAGAACAAGAAAAATAGGTTTATTGTACGTTACGCTTATTAATTTGTGCAGTTATTCTGTGTCTGGTAAGTTAATGTTCAAGAAAAAATATTGCTTTTTATTAAAATGTTTTATTATTTTGTGTTAACGATTACTCATTTATTCCAGCCCTTTGTATTCAGTATGTCTTTATCGAAACCAAGTGGTAGTAAAACTCAACGAAAAATCGCTGATGAACATCGAAATTTCCAAGAAAAGTGGAAATTAGAGTATTTTTGATGTGAAGTAAAAGATAAAATAATCTGCTTAATATGTAATAATGCTATTAGTGTACCAAAGTTATATAACATTAAACGTCACTATGAACAACATAAATCAAAATATGATAATTACGAAGGATTAATGAGACAAGAGAAGTTGAAAGAGCTCAAGTTGGGACTGAAAAAACAGTTCATCTTAATACATAAAATCGAAATTTGTGGGGTTGAAACTAGATGTGGTGAATGTGATTGGTCCGTGGGTCTGCCCGCCCCCCCGCGACTCATTGGCCAAAAGGTACAATGACATCACTGACACACACCTACCCCACTGTCACACACTCACACTGCCACACCATACCCCTTGAGACAGCCATCTCAGACTATCACCCCTGCGGAGTGACACACTGACCTTGGTAAATTAAATCCACCTCAGACTATAACCCATGTCAAATTTTTCTCCTTCACACCTGCTCCACACTCCCTCTGGCTTTGACCTTGATAACTTTAACCCACCTCAGACTATCACCCCTGTCTCATTTAACCCACCTCACACTTTTACCCCTGTGTAATTTTTATCCTTCCCGCCTTCACACACCCTCAACAGACTCTTCCCGCCTACTCAAAATGTCCGCCTTCTGACACAAAATTTTCCATTCACCTACTGTAAATGTCCTTCTTCAAAAATGTTCACTCTTCACAAAACGTCCTCCTTCCCGCACCCTCAACACTCCCTTCCCGCCTTCACCTACTCAAAATGTCCGCCTTCAAAACATGTCAACATCAACACTCCCAAATCACCTCATGTCCGTCTGCACTCCGCACACCCGCAACTCATCTCTATATGCGCTCCACACTGCAAATTTCAAACTTCCCCCTCAGCATGCCTGCACTCGCATTACAATGGCTGCCTTCACACACACAACTCTCTCCTGCCTCTCCCTGCAGCCCAGGGGGGAGGGATTGTGGTGGCGGGGGTGACATGCGTAAGCCCCGCTCCCCGGCGCTCTCCCACTTCCCCCACCACCCCCCGAGCACGCTCTCTACGGCTCATCCTCCACCCCACACAACCCGCTAGCCACCCCGGCTCAACATCCCCGAGGAGGAGGGCGACAGGAGTTACGGCCGCGTAATAGCTCCTCTGTGCCACCACCGGAGTCGGCGGAGGCCACGAGGGGGAGAGAACCAGTGGCAGCCCGGAGGAGAGCGCGCATGCTGCCGGGGGAGGAAACGCAGGGAGAATCCTTGCCTTTCACCACCCCCCCCCTGCCTTTCACACACCACCCTGCCTTCACGCACCCCACCCTCTTTCACGCAACCCCCCCTGCCTTTCACGCAACCACCCCCCTGCCTTTCACGCACCCCCCTGCCTTTCACACCCCCCTGCCTTTCACAACACCCCCATCCCTGCCTTTCACGCCACCCCCCCTCCCTCCCTTTCACCCCACACCCCTCTCCCTGCCTTTCACGCCACACCCCCCTTCCTGCCTTTCACGCCACCCCCCCCCCCCCCTGCAATGGGGGGAGAGAGAGAGAGGGCAAATTCAATGCCGGGCAACGCCGGGTACTGTATATCAGCTAGTGTTTACTAAAGTATACCAAGAAAGTGAAGCGGTGGTGCATGCAAGCTATGTCTTGTCGGAGTTGATAGCTAAAACACTTGAAACCTTTTACCTAAGGTGATTTCATCAAGGAATGTCTAATTAAAGCTGCAGAAATGGTTTGTCCTGGAAGTGTGAAGGCTTTTCAAGTAATCTCTTTGTCTCGAAATACAGTTGCGGAAAGAGTTACTGATTTGGCCGGCAATTTAAGTGATCAGATCAAAGCAAAATCATCTAGTTTCAAAGCTTTTTCCATTGCCTGTGACGAGAATACGGACATTGGGGGCGTAGCTCAATTAGCTGTGTTTCTTCGTGCTTGCGACACAGATTTCAACATTTTTGAGGAATTATTGGAACTAGTACCGATGCGTGGCACTACTACAGGACAAGATATATTTAATTGTGTTTATGAACATCTGCAAAAACACAATCTACCTCTGTCAAAATTAACTTCTGTAGCTACAGATGGAGCTCCTTCAATGACCGGAAAAAACAACGGTTTCGTGGCATTACTGCGAAAAAAAACAAAGTGAAATTTATGACGGATCCAAGATTCATCATACGCATTGCATTATACATCAAGAAGTATTATGCACGAAGGTAATAAACATGGCAAATGTGTTGACATCTATCAAAAAAATGATCAATTTCATAAGATCTCGAGGCTTAAAATCAGCGACAGTTCTCTGCTTTCTTAAGTGAATTAGAAAGCGAATATTTCGGTTTGTCCTACTATACCGAGGTACGTTGGCTATCCTGCTCCAAGGTTCTTAAACCATTCTGGGACTTGAAAGAAGAAATATGTCAGTTTTTAATAACTAAAAATCAAGACACAAGCCTGTTTTCTGATCCAGTATGGTTGCAAGATTTATCCTTCATGGTTGATATAATAAAACACTTATACGATTTAAATTTAAAACTGCAAGGAAAAGATCAGATCACTACCAACATGTGTGACCAACTTAAAGCATTCAAATGTAAGCTAGTTCTTTGGGAAAAGCAGTTGAAAAATGAAGCTTTAACGCACTTTCCGACATGCAACATGAACAAATCAAGTTTAGGTGAAACTGCATCGTATCAAAAACACGCAGAAATTTTTTTAAGCCTTAGAACTGAATTTGGAAGAAGGTTTGCAGATTTTAATTCTTTGGATGACAAGTTTTCTTTGATTTGCTCAATAAATATAGAATCAGTAACTAATCATATGCAAATGGAGATGATTGAGATCCAGTGCGATTCAGATTTGAAGGCAACATTCAGTGAAGTTGGCGTGCCTGAATTTTACAAATATTTGCCAGCCAGGTTTGAAAATACTCGAAAATTCGCATATAAAATTATTTCCATGTTTGGAAGCACTTATCGGTGCGAGCAGTTATTTACACTTATGAAAGGAAATAAATGTGTTGACATCTATCAAAAAATGATCAATTTCATAAGAACTCGAGGCTTAAAATCAGCGACAGTTCTCTGCTTTCTTAAGTGAATTAGAAAGCGAATATTCCAGTTTGTCCTACTATACCGAGGTATGTTGGCTATCCTGCTCCAAGGTTCTTAAACAATTCTGGGACTTGAAAGAAGAAATATGTCAGTTTTTAATAACTAAAAATCAAGACACAAGCTTGTTTTCTGTTCCAGTATGGTTGCAAGATTTATCCTTCATGGTTGATATAACAAAACACTTATACGATTTCAATTTAAAACTTACCCCACTCTTCACCCCAATAAACTAATTTCAACAACCATAACTAATACATTTAACACACTTTCACAGGTCACACAACAAACAGCATTTTCACATGAACACGTACCACGTATGACACACGGAACATTCAACTCATACAAGCTAAGTGTGTAACATCCATCTACGCCTAAAAACACTACACCTACATCCTTTTTCACACCACAACCCCCCTCCTCTTTTTCACCCCACCCCCCCCACTTCCTTTTTCAATCAACACCCCCCCTCCTATTTTTTAACACACACCCCCACGAACCCCCTATTTTTCAACCCACCCACCCCTCCTCTCCTCCATAGATACGGTCGTAGATACGGATGGAGCCGTGAACTATCCCACTGAATTTCTTAACTCACTTGAGCCACCTGGAATGCCACCACATCGCCTTCGACTTAAACTTGGATCACCCATCATGCTACTTCGCAATCTCAACACACCTAACCTTTGTAATGGAACAAGACTCTGCATCAAATCCTTAATGTCCAACCTCATTGAAGCTACTATGTTAACAGGAAAGGCCAAAGGAGAAGATGTCTTCATACCCCGCATTCCACTCATTCCTACAGACATGCCCTTCAATTTCAAACGCCTGCCTACAATTCCCAGTCAGACTCGCATTTGGTATCACCATAAACAAATCACTAGGACAGTCAATCAAGTGCACTGGTATCAACTGACAATCACCATGTTTCTCCCATGGACAGTTATATGTGGCATGTTCTAGAGTCGGATCACCACATGTCATATATCTTTGCTCCAAATGGATCAACAACAAAATGTTGTTTATAAACAAGCCTTACAATAAACATGTACTTCAATAATATTTTATTACTCTACTTTTTATGTTAAACAGCATCAATTTCTTTTATCTATTTACATCACAGGAACCTTAATCATACCCCGCATTCCAATCATTCCTACACACATACCCTTCCATTTCAAACATCTAACATTTCCAATGACACTCACATTTGCTATCACCATCAACAAATCACAAGGACAATCAATCACAGAAGGACAATCAATCAACTGCACTGGTATAAACTTACAATAAATATGTTTCTCCCATGGACTGTTATATGTGGCATGTTCTATACTCGGAACACCACATTAATTATATATATCTTTCCTAAAAGTGCATCAAATACATATGTTGTACTTTAATAATATTTTATTCGTATACTTTTTATTTTAAACAACATCAATTTATTTTATCTATTTCAATTTCGGGCAACGCCGGGTCTCTCAGCTAGTGTATATATATGTATGTCTTTGCTTGGTTCCAGCACCTCAGGAATTAATAGGTTTGCATAGAATTGTTGCAAATGTTATGCTGCAGTCCTACCCACCAATCAGGGCCAGCATATAGGCAGCTCCTGGCCCTGAGTGTTGCAACGTTATGTTTTAAGTGTATAAAAAGGTGGGGAGGGAGACCCCTATCAGACAGTTAGGCAGTGTATCCCCCAGTTTCCCCAGTTGGGTATGTGTGAGGTTTGTGTCTTTTGTATAGTTGTGGATATGTTTTTCCAATAAATAAATTTTATAAACTCCCGTGTTCTGTCTGGCGATATTGATCCCTGGTATTAGTCCTGGTCTCCCGTGACATGTGCTCTATGCATTTTGCTGCGCTACGGCCAGCTGTGCCCAAGCAGAATGTGTTCTTGATCAATTGGCTAATCCAAGACCTTGAAACAAAACATAAAAGGGAAGCAGATAAGGAGATATTGGCAGAACTAATAACAGCTAGAGGAAAATTCAATTTGTTAGCAACTCAAAAAATAGAAAAGTCACTGACTTGGCTTAAACATAAATATTATGAGAAAGGTAATAAGATGGATAGACTGTTAGCCAATCAGTTAAAGCGGGAGAAGAGCCAATATAATATCGGCAAAATTCGGAAGCAGGATGGGGTAGTGTCACAGGGTCCAAAAGTTATTAAAGAAGAGTTTAGACTATTCTATGAGAAATTAAACAATATGGAAGCCATGCAAAATAGGAAGCAGGAATATATAGAGGAAGATATAGAATAGTTTAGGAAGGATATTCAAACCAGAACAATTACATCTGAGGCGAGAGATAAACTTGATGCGGTTAGAACGTGGGAAGAGATAGAAAAAGTGGTGAAAGATCTACCTAATGGGAAAAGTCCAGCCCTGACAGACTACCACATACATACTATAAAACCTTTGCTAACTCTCTTATATTATATATTCAGCGCATGTTTAACACTTTAAGAGACTCGGGAAACCTATCCCAATATATGTCAGAAGCCCATATAACGGTTACCCCCAAGCCAGATAAGGATAAATTAAACTGTGGAAGCCATCGCCCAATATCACTTATAAATGTAGATGTCAAAATTCTTGCCAAAATTTTAGCAAACAGACTTAATGAATATTTGCCGGATCTGGTGTAGAGTGATCAAACCGGATTTATACCAAAAATAACACTAGATGAATTATACATATACTGAACCAGATTAATAAAACACAGACTCCAGCTATGATATTATGTTTTCAGTGTTAACATTTCTTTATTTTGCAGATAAGTAAGAGAATATTTGAAACAAGGAAGAAAAGATTATGATGGAGGGGTCAGTGGACCAATTGCTTTGTCGCTGCGGCAGTTGGGGGGGGGGGGTAGGTGCTTGTCCCGCCAGAAGTGGCTCGGGGCTGGTAACCGGGGGGTTTGAAGCGAAGGGGTAGGTCACCGGGACGTACTTCCGGGTGCCCCTTTTGCGTTGCCCAGCTCTGAGCATTCTGGCGCGGACAGGTGGTACGCTATCCTCATTTGTGTTTAATAAATTAACCGTGGCCTTTTACCTCCATAAATGTGTCCTCTCGTTATTTGTATGTTTTATGTAGAGGGGTAATAGGAGAGGGGGGGGGGAAGCTCGCACCTCCTTGGTCAATGAATAAAAGACAAGACAACTGAATAGTTCTACTGGGTTTTGAACCCAGGACATTCTGCGTGTAAAGCAGACTTGATAACCACTACACTATAGAACTCTAAAAAATGTCTCGTGAAACAGCTTTTCTGTCCGCAAGAAAGCACATCTGATTCATTTGTGTGTACTTGAAATCTTTCTTAAATTGAGCTTACGTTTTCTGTTTAATAATATATTTTACAAAAATTACACTTGAACAAACAAGAATCTTACTTGATTTGGTAAAGAAAAAATAGTCTAAAAAGGATACTAAAACCATAACCAATATTTCTGAATTCAAGATTTCCGTTGCCATCACAATATCTTGTTTGAAAACGTATATTTATGATTAAAAGCCAGACAACTGAACATGACCAGGGAGGCTGCCAGGCAGTTCCCCCCTCCCTCCCCCGCTATACACAACCCAAATAACGACAGGAGACGGTAAACTGGAGGTAAAATTGGCAGCGGCTATTTATTTATACATAAACTACGTGGGGTAAATGCCACTCCTCGCCAGTGTGTACCTTTGCCAGGAGGGGGAGGGGAGGGTCAGCCGGCCCCCGAGCCGCTGCCATCTGCGCGAGCGGGTTATCGACGTCATGAATATCTGACCTCGCCCACTCGTGCTCCCCCCGGGCTCAAACGGCCCAGCTCCAGTCTGGCAAGAACAAGCACCTACCCCACACGAGCCGCCACCGACGGCCCTGTTTAACCCCCCTTAAACTAGGGTCCTACCGCCAAGAACTCCAGGACCCTCTCCAATCCCTCCTGTAAACTGACATTAAACAGGTCTATCCCCACCTCTGACATGTGTACCCCATCCACCATCAACAACCCCCTGCGCTAGCGTCGAAATCCGGGTGTCTTATCCCCCAGCCCCCGCACTGCGCAACAAACTTGCCCACCACCGTGTTCACCTTTTTCCGTGCCTTGTCTACCGCGCACATTGACCTGGCCCCCCGCCCGGCCTTCCTATAGACAATGTCTGACCAAATAAACTAGACCGCCGGCCAGCGCACGAACGTCTGCGCCACGTCCCTGTTAATGGTCTCTATTAGCTCGACCGACCGCACCGCCGCCACGTCATTCCCTCCCGCATGGATGAGCAAGATCTGTGGTGGCTTCCAATCCCTCGCCAGCACCAAGAGACGCGGTAGCAGCTGGCCCCATCGCAGCCCCCCCCCCCCACCAGAATACTCTAGCCTGCCCGCGCAAACCGAGGTCCGCTCCGTAAGGCCGCCACACCGCCATTTTCTCTCTGCCCAGTGTATCAAGGAGTCACCAATGATCCAGATGTCCGTTGCCTCAGCCTCTGCGGATGGGGGGGGGGGCGGGGTTTGGAAGGAGGGGGTGGGGGGAGAGAGAGAGAATCATACCGGCGAGACCCGTTCTGCGCCTGCTACGGCCTGCCGTAGGACCGGTACCTGTTGGACTCCCAACACCCAATCCTCCGTATCCCCTCCCCTGCCAGCCCAGCCCGTGCCGCCTCCGTAGCGGCCCCCGATCCTGAACAAGTGAGTCCCGAAATGGGCCGCCTCCACCCCCAAACATTCAAGGCATACCCGGAACACCCGCGAGAACTGGTACCTGTAAACGGGACGCCGTCGCTGTGAACGAGTAATGGCCCTTCGCTGCTGGGCCACAAGACCAAATATGCCCTAAGTGCTCCAACCGGACAAATCCTCCTCCCTGGCACGCTTAGCAGCGGGACCACCGCACCTCTACCTGCTTGATCCGGTTTGGACCGCCGAATAAAAAGCTGCAAGGAATCTGAACCGAGCGCCACGTCCATCGCTTGCAAGCCCCCGCCCCCCTTCTTAGAAGCGCAGACTAGCTCCCCTACTCGCAATGCTCCAAAGAATGCCAAGGTAAATGCCGCATTAAAAAATGTCGCCTCGAATGTTCAAAAGCAGACTAACCCTGTCATCTTAACCAGTTCATCCAATAATGCCGGCGTTACCGGCCTCCTGGCATCGCTGGGCAGAGCCCCCCTTAAAAGCCCTGCCAGGGCCCTCTTGACCACAAACGCCTTGGTGACGTCCGACTCTCCGCCCAGCCTCAGGAAGAATGACACCCCGCTCAGCTTCTTGCTTATCGACCTCCCCGCTAGCCCTTTGCGTCCCAATGCGACGATGAATCGCATCATTGTCTCGACCCTCTCCGTCTCTCCCCCACCTTCCCTTGCGAAGCCCGAGTACTCCCGCCATGCAGCTGCATAAGCTTCCCACGTACCTGGAGCTACCGATGCTCGCACTAGATTGGTCACCGCAGCCCATAACTCTGTTGGGCACGGTAAGCCGTCCCTGTCTGCTTCTGGCACCCACTTCTGAAACTCCCCCATCTGCATTTGCGAATTCATGGCCCCACATTACATCGCCACCACCAACGGAAAAAGCTTTAGGAACGTTAGGTTTCTAATGAGCTGAGACTCGCTCCAATGCGCGGGCCAGTGCTCCGCGCACCATGCGCCATTGAAATAAGCCGCAAAACCTACAGAGCCCGCCGCATCTGTGAAGAGCTGCAGCTCAGCGTTCCTTGAAGTACGCCCCCGCCATAAGGTTCTCCCATTGTACGCCCCAAGAAATCCGACCAGACCTGTAAGTCCTCGCGGATCTCCCGAGTGACCCGGATGAAGTGGTTAGGGCGTCTGACCCCGGCGGTGGCTGCCGATAGACGCCTCCAAAAGACCCTCCCCAGCGGCATGATCTGAGCCGCAAAAACCAGGTGGCCCAACAATGATTGGAAATGACGCAGCAAGGTTTTCTTCAGGCCCCTGAACTCTCGTAGGAGCTCCTTTAGGGTCGCCAGCTTATCTGGCGGGAGCCTGTATGCATCCTTGCTGAGTCAATCTCGATCCCGTGGAAGCTGATGACTGTTGTTGGGCTAACCGTTTTTTCGTCGGCCAGCGGGACCCCGAACTCGCGAGTCATGGCCGAAAACTCAAATAGCCATCAGCGCACAGTTCTGATCCCACCGGACCTACGAAAAGAAAGTCGTCCAGGTAATGCATGCACTCTGTGGCCTGTACCCTGCAACGCACCACCCATTCGAGAAACGTGCTAAAAGTTTCAAAGTAAAAACATGATAGCGCGCAGCCCATGGGAAGGCACAAGTCAATGAAGTACTGACCGCCGAGCATGCAACCTAGCAAGTGGAAACACTCAGGGTGCACTGGTAGCAGCCGAAAGGCGGACTTAATATCCGCCTTTGCCAGCAATGCGCCCCTACCCATAACAGACTTGAGAACTGCTGCCTGATCAAAGCTCGCATAACTGACTGAGCACAATTCGCGATCGATGCCATCGTTCACCGATGAGCCCTCGGGGTAGGAAAGGTGCTGGATTAGCCTCAATGCCCCTGGATCCTTCTTGGGGACCACCCCCAGTGGTGAGATCCTCAAATCGGGAAGAGGGGGAAAGGCGAATGGACCCGCCATCCTCCCCAACTCCACCTCTCTATCCACCTTTTTACTGTTGCCTGACGCATTGTGCTGCAGCGCCCTCCACGCCCCCTTCCCGCGGGGAGCGGCCTTAGTGCCACGCGCTGGCCTCGCTGAGAACAACGCCCGCTGGCGCCGGTCCAACCATGCCTCGTCATGGATTTCCGCCTCGGCTTGAAGAAGGCGGAACTGCTCTGCCATCGATGCCATGCTGCTGTGTGGGGGGGGGGAGGGAATGCTCGCTTAACTGCACGTGCTTAGCTAGGCCCTGAGCTATTCAGACGCTGCGGGTTGCGCTTGCCAAACTGTTCGGCTTGGAGTGGAATAATCGGCGAAGGCGTGGTGCGAATAGCATGTCTAACTGCCCATATATAGACAAAAAACACCAGCTTATGTGCCGATATCCCCACCTATACAACCGCCTATACCACATATGCATTGATATCCACACCTATATAACATCTAAACATACAGACCCACCCCTGTCACCTATGTACATACACGCACCAGCGTACGCATATCCTTGGGTTGTGTGAGGATTCGGGGATTGCATCCCTTGCTGCGCGTTCCTCCTCTCTACATAACAGTACTGCAGCGGCTGCTGCCTCCAATCTGCCCCCCTGCTGGTGCGCGCACCCCCGCTCTGTGTACAGAGCACGTGCGCACCCGCTCCTCTTCTACCAGGTCACAGACCTTAGCTCCGCCCCCTCGGTCACGCCGCGCCTCCGCTGCGCGCGGCGTGCACGCGTGATGTCGCGCAACGAGCCCCAGCTGCGAGTCAAGATTGCTGTGAGCCCTTGTCTCCTGCAGCCTATCCTTTGCATCTGCAGAGGCTCCGCCTCCACTCCGCCCCCTCTCCTACTGGTTCCTGTCTCCTATAATAAACTTCCTCTTCCTGTCATACCTTGCTGAACATAACCTTGTGTAGCCTTGGTGTGTGCCTGTCTTGTCCAGCCCAGTCTTGTCTTGTTCTCTGCAGTTAACCTCTCGTGTACCGACCTGGCTTTGCATTTGGATTCTCTCTGGCTCTTGACCCCTGGCTTACGGATAACGACTACGAGTACCTCTCCAACCCCAGACCAAAGGCTTACGGACTCCAACTACGTGTACCTCTCCAACCCACGGACCCCGGCAAGTATTGGATTAACCCTTTCTACATACCCAGACCCAGCAACGCTACAAACCACCTTCTGGGCTCGCCCCCGCTACTGTGGGTGCGTGGCACAGTCCTTCCCACCTCAGTGCCGGGGTCAGGTCTTGTTTGTGGGCTCGCGGAAGCGTTACAGGTTGAAACATACCCCTATAAATATGCATCCATAAGTATATCCCTACGTACACGCACCCCTACATCTAACCCTAATCGGCATGCATACAAACACCAATATCTGTTGCTTGCGCATCCTAACGAAGCATATACATATATATACATATATATGCACCTACAGTACCTATACATACTTATATACATATATCTACACATACCCAGTTATTTGTATGTTTTATGTAGAGGGGTAATAGGAGAGGGGGGGGGGAAGCTCGCGCCTCCTTGGTCATAAATATACTGAACCATCAACAAATATCCTAGAAAATGGATATAAGATAATGTATAGGTGTATTATACACACGTAAGCTGAAAGAAAGCTATCCAGGAACTTCCAATAAGTGCTGGAGAGGTTGTGAGGAGGTGGGAACAATGCTTCATATCTGGTGGGAGTGTAAGATAATAGAGCCGTGTTAGGATATGATATTACAGCAGATTTTTAATATTACCAAGATTAGAATCCCCAACAATCCGAGTATTATATTGCTAAACAGAGAAGGGGTCAAGGGGCACAGAATTAGGAAATCTCTATTAATACATATGCTAAATGCAGCAAGATGCGCTATCGCTGCCAATTGGAAAAAGATGGAGGTACCCACTATGGGACAATGGGAGTCGAGAGAATGGGAGGTGATGAAAATTGAATAATTATCAAGGATAACCACTGACACTAGGTTCAAATTTGAACACCTTTGGCTGCCATGGTCAGAGTTTACTGCTAAAAGAACACCGTGAGAGGATTTGAAAGTGGACACATTTGCCATAGTGAGAATAATAATAATAATCAGGATTACTATCTATGGGATTGACTTGTTGTAGTTTATTTTATCTTTGACTAATTATTATTTTTTTTTTTATTTATTTATGTCAGATTGTTGGTCTTATGTTTGTTTTTATTAGTATCAATGCTGTCAGTAAATGTGTTATTGTACAGTATATCTGGTACTGTAATATATAAATTAGTTTATATAATATTATACAATAAGTCTGAGTATGGCTGTAGACTGTATGACTGTAGACCGCAGAGTGAAAAGTGTAAAAAACCCTGACATGGTTTAAGTTGTGTTGTATTGTTTTGTATATGTTAAATGTTAGAAAAATGTGGATTATAAATAAAAAATTTACAAAAAAAAAAAAAGTGATGCTATTGTGTGCTGTGTAATTCCTGCCATTGAATTTATTTTGTAATGTTATCCAAACTGGAAGATCCCACAGAAGCCGAACATTGCTGATAATCTGACACACACACTCACAAAATAGGTACACTTAATATGTTGAATCTCAATGGTGCGACAAAGTCACAAAAATCCCCTCTAAACTGCACTCAATTGTCAAAAATGAGGTGTAGTGTTAATGAAACGGAATAAAGGTATCCCTGCACATGTAGTGTGAGGCCCTCAGGTCATATCACATGGGTGAGCAAACACTTGTTACTCTATCTAAAACCAAGAAAAATAATAAAGTTTTAATATAATGCTCAAAAGCGACGATATTGACAAATATATACAAAGTGACAAAAAATCACAAACGCTGTGTGAGCCACGGTAACACTCTTATTACTTGGCTACGAGTTACCAATACTCTGGGCTCATGGAAATTACGCCTATATGTGTCTTATGTTGCCCTAATTATATGGTAATCACAACTCATTTGGGAATTGCTAGTTGTTGATTAAAAGGACACATATGGTCATATCACCATATACCTTCTTTCCGCTCTGGATATTGTTTACTCCTAATAGCTAAGTATTTGTATACCAGCTTATTCACATACCCGAGCCGTCTCTCCCACCGAGGATTTTAATATCCTATGTATTGATGTTTCCCTACATGTTGATTCGTCTTTGTTTGTCACAGTAAGATTTAATAAAATTTTGTTATTTTGGTTTTAATTACATTTTGAGTCTTTTGCCTAGGGTCTAAGGACCCTCTTATGGTCCTAGTTATTATACGTATTTTCCTCTCATACTATATACATCAGTATATGGTGACTCAGAGTGCAATTTTTAGGGCTTATAGTGACCCATGGTGGTCACTTGTTCAAGTGTTATTTAACTTTAACCCACCTCAGACTATCACTCCTGTCTCATTTAAACCACCTCAACACTATCACCCCTGTGTAAATTTTCTCCACCTCACACTATCACCCGTGTCTAATTTACCCCCCTCACACTATCACCCCTGTCTAATTTAACCCACCTCACACTTTTACCCCTGTGTAATTTTTATCCTTCCCGCCTACACACCCTCAACAGTCCCTTCCCGCCTACTCAAAATGTCCGCCTTCTGACACAAAATTTTCCATTCACCTACTGTAAATGTCCTTCAAAAATGTTCACCCTTCACAAAATGTCCGCCTTCCCGCACCATCAACACTCCCTTCCCACCTTCACCTACTCAAAATGTCCGCATTAAAAACATGTCACCATCAACACTACAAAATCAGCTCATGTCCGTCTGCACTCCGCACACCCGCTACTCATCTCCATATGCGCTCCACACTGCAAATGTCAAACTTCCCCTCACCATTCCTGCACTCGCATTACAATGGCTGCCTTCACACACACAACTCATCTCCGCCTCTCCCTGCAGCCAGAGGGGAGGGAGATGCGTGGCCGTGGGGTGACATGCGTAAGCCCGCTCCCAGGCGCTCTCCCACTTCCCCCCCACACCCAGAGCACGCTCTCTACGGCTCACCCCCCACCCCCACACGCCGCTACCCCGGCTCAACATCCCCGAGGAGGGGGAGGGCGGCAGGGAGTTGCAATAGCTCCTCTGTGCCACCGGGAGTCGGCGGAGGCCACGAGGTGGGAGAGAACCAGTGGCAGCCCGAGGAGCGTGGCATGCTGCCAGGTGAGGAAACGCAGGGGGAGGAATCCATGCCTTTCACAAGCCCCCACCCCCTGCCTTTCACGCCCTCCCCGCCTTTCACACCCTCCCTGCCTTTCACACCCCCTCCCTGCCTTTCACGCCACCCCCCCTCCCTGCCTTTCACGCCACCCCCCCTCCCTGCCTTTCACGCCACCCCCCCCTCCCTGCCTTTCACGCCACCCCCCCCCCCTGCCTGGGGAAAAGGGGGGGGAGAGGAGACAGATGGGAGCGGGAAAACATTCAATGCCGGGGCAATGCCGGGTATATCAGCTAGTGTTCACTAAAGTACACCCGAAGTGAGCGGGTAGTGCATGCAAGCTAACTTCGTGTCGGAGTTGATAGCTAAACACCGAAACCTTTACCTAAGTGATTTCATCAAGGAATTCTAATTAAAGCTGCATAAATTGTTTGTCCTGGAAGTGGTGACGGCTTTTAAGTAATCTCTTTGTCTCGAATACCGTTGCGGAAAGAGGTACTGATTTTGGTGCCTGCATTTAAGTGATCAGATCAAAGGCAAAATCATCTAGTTCAAAGCGTTTTCACTTTGCCTGGGCCGAGAGTACGGACTTGGGGGTAGCTCAATTAGTCTGTGTTTCTTTCTTCTTCTTCTTCGTGCTTGCTACACAGATTTCATGCAACATTTTTGAGGATAATATGGAAACTATTACCGATGCGTGGCACTACTACAGGCACAAGATTTATTTTTAATTGTTTTTACTACATCTGCAAAACAACAATCTACTCCTGCAAACCATTAAGCTTCTGTGAGCTACGATGGAGCTCCTCAATGACCGTAAAAGAAACAACGTTTTCGTGGCATTACTCGGCGAAAACCAAACACAAGTGAATTTATGACGGATCCAGCAATTCATCCATGACGCATGTCATTATACATCAAGAGTATTAATCACGAAGGTAATAAACATGGCAAATGTGTTGACATCTATCAAAAAAATTATCAATTTCATAAGATCTCGAGGCTTAAATCAGCGACAGTTCTCTGCTTTCTTAAGTGAATTAGAAAGCAAATATTCCGGTTTGTCCTACTATACCGAGGTACGTTGGCTATCCTGCTGCAAGGTTCTTAAACAATTCTGGGACTTGAAAGAAGAAATATGTCAGTTTTTAATAACTAAAAATCAAGACACAAGCTTGTTTTCTGATCCAGTATGGTTGCAAGATTTATCCTTCATGGTTGATATAACAAAACACTTATACGATTTAAATTTAAAACTGCAAGGAAAAGATCAGATCACTACCAACATGTGTGACCAACTTAAAGCATTCAAATGTAAACTAGTTCTTTGGGAAAAGCAGTTGAAAAATGAAGATTAACGCACTTTCCGACATGCAACATGAACAAATCAAGTTTAGGTGAAACTGCATCGTATCAAAAACACGCAGAATTTTTTTTAAGCCTTAGAACTGAATTTGGAAGAAGGTTTGCAGATTTTAATTCTTTGGAAGACAAGTTTTCTTTGATTTGCTCAATAAATATAAAATCAGTACCTAATCATATGCAAATGGAGGTGATTGAGATCCAGTGCGATTCAGATTTGAAGGCAACATTCAGTGAAGTTGGCGTGCCTGAATTTGACAAATATTTGCCAGCCAGGTTTGAAAATACTCGAAAATTTGCATATGAAATTATTTCCATGTTTGGAAGCACTTATCGGTGCGAGCAGTTATTTACACTTATGAAAGGAAATAAGTCTCCTGTCAGATCCAGAATTACTGACATTCACCTTGGGTTAGTTTTGAAAGTAATCACTGCAAACAAGATTTCCCCCGAAGTAGGAAAGATAGTAGCAGAGAAGAGATGCCAAGTGTCAGGAAGAAAACATTAATTTTATCGTCGTTCCTGTTCTTTTTTTATACTGTACGTTTCAAAATAAACCTACGTTTCTATGAAAATTGACGTTTTTGTTTTTTGCGGCCCACATAAACTTAAACCTTGTTTATTTGTCCCGTGTTAGCCTTTGAGTTTGACATGCTTGTTGTACACTGACATAGGTCTATTAGTATGCTATTGGTTACTGCTAGTACATAAGTCCCTGCATTAGGTAATATCGTGTGAAATACACTTAAATATAAGTACCAGAGCAAGCAAAAAAAGAAGCTCAGCATACTCCAAATCAGGTTGCTAAAGGTTGCTATAACGCGTGGACACTGCATACATTCACAGCACACTGCACACACTCACTGCATACACACAGTCAAATACACACACACACACAGAGACACACTGTCTCTTTAAGGGAGCTTGCTCTCGCAAGACAGAAGCAGAAGCAGGAAGCAGGGACAGGGAGAAGAGCTGCCAGATGCCGGGTAAGTGCTGTGGCCGATGCCCCACCGGGTCTGGGAACGCTGGGAGAGTTCTCAGCTTTCCCCTTCCAACAAACGCGGTACCACCACCACAAAAAAAAAAAAAACTTTCAAAAAATTTTAAAAAAAATTCGGCAGCCATTTTTGTCGCGACCCCGTTTATAACGCGGTGGTCGCGGGTGCCCCCCGAGGACCGCGCTATAACGGGATTAAGAGAGATATATATATATAGATATATATCTATATATATATATCTATATATATAGATATATATAAAATGGAAATGTACTGTATGCTCATTTGCATGTCTTAGGCAGGTCTGCAACCCTGCCTTTCACCATTATCACCCAGCACACAGCACTTCCACTGCAGCAAGGGATTCTGGGAAATGACATGCAAATGAGCACACAGTACCACTTTTTGCTTCAAAACCATTTCAAATATGGTTCCCTATAGGCTTAAGCTTGCTGCATGGCCAAGATGGCACCGCAATATGTCAATCTTTTCATGGCAAATCTTGAACAAAGATTCCTAACTACATGCCTCCACAAACCCTACAAATACTACAGATACATTGATGACCTGTTTATAATATGGACAGAGGGTGAAGAAAACCTAAAAATTCCACGAGTCCCTGAACTCATTCCATCCATCTATTAAACTCAAAATGTATTATTCGGCAAACCTAGTAAACTTTCTAGATACTACAGTAACACTGAAAGATGGCACACTACACACATCTGTATACAAGAAACCAACTGACAGATGCAGTTACCTCCACAACTCCAGCTTCCATCCCACTCATACAAAACAAGGTATCATACACAGCCAGGCTATAAGATACCACCGCATATGCTCTGACACTGAAGACAGAAACAGGCATCTCACAACCCTGACCGAATCGTTCAGACAGAAGGGATACAAACCAAAGACCGTTGCCAAAACTATTACATCTGCAATAAAAGCCCCACGAGAACACCTGCTACAATACAGACAGAAAGAACCTACCACACGCATACAACTAGTAACCACATACAACCCTACCATAGAGGGTATACGAAAAATAATCAAAGATCTGCAACCCATGCTGACAGAGGATGCGACATTAAAAGAAATGTTTCTCAAACCTCCCATTCTTGCATTCCGGCAACCACCAAACCTCAAACAGAAATTAGTCAGCCGAAAACTTCACAACGATTTTAAAGACATGGATAATGGCACAAAACCGTGCAGCAACAAACGCTGCAAACTCTGCAAACATATTTGCCAAGATCCCACAGCCAGTCACTACCAAAGAACATTCAATGTTAAAGGATCATACAGCTGCACATCCAGGAATATAGTGTATATGATTCA
>WSYH01004741.1:0-50234 GCA_036426205.1 Ascaphus truei
TGGGAGTAAAACCCATTTGTGAGAGTGTGGCCTTCATAAACTGCCAATCCAGCCGATCAAAAGCTTTTTCAGCATCTAGTGAAAGTAATAATGATGAGCGTGAGGTTTGTTTTGCTACATGTATTAAATTCACCGTCCTCCTTGTGTTGTCAAGGGCTTGTCTGCCCAAGACAAAGCCAACCTGGTCCGGATGGCTCAATCTTGGAATAATATTGTTTAATCTAGTGGCCAAGATTTTTGCGTATAATTTTAGATCTGTATTTAATAAAGATATAGGTCGATAGCTAGAGCACATCATGGGATCTTTTCCATCTTTTGGGATTACTACTATGGTTGCTCGTAGCATATCTCTGGGTGGGGGGAGGCCTAAAAGCATCTCATTAAATACTTTGGTTAAGTGTGGGAGGAGTATTATGGAGATTTTTTTGTAGTAAAGATTTGAAAATCCATCCGGACCAGGGGCCTTCCCATTTTTCAAAGATTTGATAGCCTCCAATATTTCAGGGGGTTCTATAGTTTTTTCAAGATTTATTATATCTTCTTGTTCCAGCGTGGGGAGCCGGCATTGACTTAGAAAGTTTTGAATTTTTTTTGCTTTTTTGTTTTTAGCCGATTCTTCCACTGGGCCAGGCAGATTTTAAAGAGATGTATAATATTCCTTAAAAGCGTCGCTTATAACATTGGGGCTATTTGATATCTTTCCATTTTAAGTATAAATATTATGGATCCTAGCTTTAATCTGCTTTTGTTTTAGCTTACGTGCCAGCATTTTATCTGCCTTATTGCTTTTTTCATAGTATTTCTGTTGGGTCCATCGTATAGCTCTCTCTGCGTTTGTCACTAACAAAAGATTTAATTGCCCTATAACTGAGATTATTTGTCTATAGTTTTTTCGGGAGGGATTTGCTTTATGGATACTTTCTAGTTCTGATAACTTTTGTGTTAATGTCACAATGTGTTCCGCGTTTTCCTTCCTTTTCCGAGATGCCAGAGTGACCAGCTTACCTCTAAGCACCGCTTTATGGGCATCCCATAGGGTAAAAGGGGAAATGTCCGGGGTGTTATTTATATAAAAATATTGGACAAGTTCCTCTTCCAATTGTTGGAAATTTTGTGGGTTCGACAATAATGATTCATTTAAGGACCACAACCTTGTTTTGTTTTTGGTGGTGAGGCCATCCAGTTTAGTTATAATTGTAGAATGGTCTGACCAAGCAGAGGGGGCAATTATTGCTGAGGAAATGTTATTGCTAATTTGTTGGTCAATTAAAATATAGTCTATACGTGAATAACTGTTATGGGGGTGAGAGAAGAAGGATAAATCTTTTTCTTTGTTGTTCATTAATCTCCAGGAGTCTACCACCATCAGATCCTTGGTCATGGATACGAGACAACGAGTTGAGGGGACTATCTTTTGTGGTAGTGGGAGACTGGGAAACTTATCTATATTTGGGTCCATGATTGCATTTAAATCCCCTGCAAGAATTAGAAAACCTTATCTGGACAGATGGAAGAAAATAGCACAGAAGCGCACAAGGGATGGAGTTAATAACAGTATTTTAATAAAACAAACACATAAATGACTGAGAGGATCCAACCCCTTCTCAGCTCAAGAGTAGAAGGTAAAAGTAAAATGCCCAGAAATAAATGCCATACATATGGTCTCTTTAACATAAAATATCTAGGAATAATACATCACATACAACAAAAAACATTCAATGTAAAAATAAACATGGAAAGTACTGACAGCCCAAGGGGATTTAAATAAAAACCACCATAGAGGACTAAATTCCCGCTGACAGGGGGAGACGGACACTTACACTAGGGCAAAGGTGGGGGTCCACAGCTGACCGCACAAGATCCGGATCGCGGCACCTGGGAAGATAGAACAGCCACCACTAGAGCCTCAGGCAGGCTCCGTCTCAGCCTCTCAGCAAACACGCGCAGGATGACCTGTCGTGACCTCTACGCGTTTCGCACCACGTGCTTCGTCAGGAGGTCACGTACAGCGTCATCCGCGCGTATTTATAGAAGGAAGGGAGTTGGTAAGGACAGCCCCTTCAGACGCCAGATCCAACGCCCTTAGATGGGCAGCTGTAGACTTAAAGTGATGCTACCTCTTTCTCTGACAGTGTCACATGTGCGATAGTCACGTGATGCAGGTCTACCATAGTATATACAAAACGGGAACTGCAGCACAGCAATATCAGCACTGCCAAAGACCATCACTAAGTATACAGACAGGAAGTAAATAAAAACACACAAATGCCAATATATATATTAATTAAACATAATAAATACACATGTAAAAAACAATACATAATCCTAATACATATATTATAAAAATGAGAGATTGATTTCATTTTAATAAAAAGAAGAACAAAGAAGAAAAAAGAAAGAAAATAAACATGATTTATCTTAAAAAAGGTTTAAGTTCAATAAGTTCATTGAAACCAATAGGATGTCTAGTTTGCATTTCGTAAATCCAATACTGTTCACGTTTCAATAAGTGATTTTCTCTATCTCCTTGTCTGCTGTTCATTTGTATATGTTCAAGCCCTTTAAATGTAATACAAGCGGGGTCATTATTATGTATTTCTTTGAAGTGTTTTAGTAGCGGGGTGAGCGGCATACCTTTAGCCAAAATTTTAGGTATGTTTTTTACATTTCTCATATGTTCTAACATACGCATTTTTAATGGCCTTTTTGTCTTGCCAATGTACTGTAAATTACAGTTACACTGCAGGACATACACCACATGTGTAGTTTGACAATTGATAAAGCTATTGATATTATATATCCTTTTTGTAACACAGGACGTAACAGTTGTCCCTTTACATATGTGATTGCACGCCTTACACTTCCCGCATTTATACGTGCCTTTAATGCCCAAGCGATCTTTAATATCACCAGATACAGCAATTTTTCTGGTGATTTGGCTAGGGGCTAACATATTTTTTAAATTTGGTGCACGTTTGAACACTACCCCTGGTTGTGAATTTAACTGAGGGCCCAGTATGGGGTCCATTTTTAATATCCCCCAATGTTTTTTTAGGATTTTTCTAACCCCATGATGCATGTCACTAAACTGAGTAATGAAAGCAGGAATTTTTGTATTTTTACCTTTCACTTTCTTGTTTTTCTTATATTGTGTCAGTGACTTCCTCGGTATTTTTTCAAGTTTCTTTATAGAGGAATCTATCAGTTCCTCATTATAATTCTTGTCAAGAAACCTATTTTTGAGGAATTGGGATTGTTTGTCAAAATCCTCAATTTTAGAATTGTTTCTCTTTAATCTAAGAAACTGATTAAAGGGGATATTTTGGACCCATCTTTTATCATGACAGCTAAAGGGGTCAAGGTAAGAGTTAACATTTGTTGCCTTGAAATATGTTTTTGTTTGAACAGTATTGGATTCAATATATATCTCCAAATCAAGAAAATTTATGCTAACTGAACTGTTAACACCACTGAATTTTAGATTACAGTCATTCGCATTAAGTTGGTCAACAAATAAAAGGTATGATTCCTCGGAACCCTCCCACACAATGATAATGTCATCGATATATCTCCTCCACAGCCTCAGCCAGCTGTGAGTAGCCAATCGGAAAAACCTCAAGCGACTCCACAGTCAACTATACAAATTGAACAAACGAATGTGGGCAAAAGTTATCCACCAATCGCCGTCCCCAAAATTTGAAAAAATAAAGGGATTACAAACATAAATAATTGGTGCACTCAAAATAAATTAAAGATTTAAGCAACCTAAAATTAGCTATTTGGGGATTCGGTTATTGTGTTAGGTGGTGTCAAGCACGACGTAAGCTTCTATAAATATTGGACCCCCTCTAATCCTTTTGACATGGGTAATCGGGTATATAGGCTTGCACATGCTACGGTAGCCCATCGACATCTATCATTCCAACCAAAATGTCCATAAGCCGGTTAAAACCCATAGATTGTGTCTTTTAAGTGACGAAGTGTAGGAATGGAGAGTCGGTTAGGGTAAACATAATATAGTGGATAAATTAGATGGTGATGATACACAATACCAACCCTAGCAAATAATAGGACGTCCCGGGGGTGGAATGATGGAACTTGTGAATTTTGAGGTAGTAGTAAAAAATGGGAACTGTGGTTGTCCTTGATAACCTATACTCTATTCCTGCCTTTGAGAATCCCAATAGCAAGCGCCTCACTCAAATTGCTATTTATTAAATGCGGCCTTAGATATTGCCTCTGTGGGTCCTATTTTACAGGGAGCATAGTGTGACCCTGTCCTCCCATTCAATACGATAATGCCTCCCTCAAAATAGTCCTCTTTTGTTCAGAGAAGAGACTATTCCTCCCCCTTTATCCTGCTGATACTCACCACTATATCTAAGCGTATGGCTTCAATTTTGTTAATGCTTTAGTATCCTACCCAAGTAAGGTTGGAATGTGAATTTAGCAAAAGCATTTTAATTTGCTACAATTTCTATAAACTCTCTCCACCATTATTTCCAAACATTTCATATTGTATCCTCCATGGAGGTTATTCGGATATAGAAACTGACATTGGGCTAAATACACTCGAATGTAGAATAGCCATTGGAAGTAAAAAAATCTGGACCACTTTCGCGTTAAAGAGATTCTGCAGATATCTCCAATGACAGAGCCACCGCCGCCTCTTCACTATTAAACTCGTTTCTGCATATTTATTAATGAGTACTAGCTGCTGTTTGGTTAGAAGCTGCTAAAGTGACGTATGAATAGTCATATTTGCCTCAAATAGTTTTTGGAGTCTATGTAGATGATCAAAATCCTTATCGTCATCCTTGTATGTGTCAAACGTATCGCCCTTTTATTTTTGCGACCCAACAGAGATGGCTGATCTATTATAGCGAAAAGACTACATAGTTAAATATCCCACTGAAATCGTTGTTGATGACTCAGGGATCCCCTCATTTGGGGTGGCTTTCACCCTTCCTCTCTTACCTCGTCAACTGAGTATCACCCTTTATGCGATTCACTTTTGTCATAGGGTTTGAGGGAGGGGTATGTACTAGATCCCACTCGGTCTTCATGAGCTTGTTTTTTTGAGCAGTGTTTTATCTGAAAAAAACATTGTCATCATTATCTTTCGCTGTAACACTACTCTGACCTCTCAGTCTTAGAGAATTTATTGGAAACCGGATTTCAATTCTATATGTTTCTCTTCCTTGGATCATCTGTTCTCTCCTGGGGTGTTACGTATTTAGGTTTAATATCAACTTTGGCTTACACATTTTTAGCCCACGTTGTGACCATTATCATATGACGTTCTCTCTTTAAGGTCTATTTGGCTTGTAAGCCCCCCCCCCCCTTTCCTTATAGTGATCTTCTTTATATCAATAGATACGGTGTCTCTTTAGGATTAGTATTCACCTTTGCTGGGTTTTTTCCTTTCTGAGGATTTTTATTGAACTTATTTGGTTTGAATGGCACCGTTAGCAAAGTGTAGTTTTTGGTACCTTGCTTTTAGTTCTTTTTAGATGGAATCGTAGCTTATGACTTTTGTAGCGCGATCATAAAGTTGGTTTTCTTTATTTACTTTTAACTGATTTATTTCAGTCCTAGTACTCAAATAAATATGCAGAACGAGTTTAATAGTGAAGAGGAGGCTCTCATTGAGATCTGGATCTCTTTTAGAGAAAGTGATCCAGATTTTGTTAATTCCATGGCTATCTACACTCGGGATTTAAGCCAATTCAGTTTTCTATCCATACACCTCCAAACCCAATATTGAACATGTTGGAAAATGTGGGAGAGAGATTTAAAGAAATGTGAAAAAAAGTCCTCTAAAATCATTCCAACTTACTTGGGAGGAACTAAAAGCATTAACACTTGAAAGCCACCAGATATAGTGGTGAGATCAGCGATAAAGGGGGGGAATAGTCCTCTTGAAAAGATGACTATTTTGGGAGAGCATATCGTATTCTGGGAGAACAGAGTCACATATGCCCCCTTAAAAAGGACCCCACAGAGGAATATAAGCCTCATTAAAAAGCATTTGACTGAGCGCTTTCTATTGGATTCTGTCAAAGGCAAATACGAGTATATGTTATCAAGACACCCACATTCCCATTTTTTACTATATCCCCAAATTCACAAGTCCCTCACTCTCACCCCTGGACTCCTATTATTTCAGGGATATTCCATCACATCTAATTTATCCACTTATATTGATTTTTACCTACAACCACTCGTCACATCACTACCGTCTCACTTAAAAGACACTACTATGGTTTTTACAGGTTTTGACAATTTTGTTTGGAATGATAGATGTAGATGGCCACCTTAGATGTCAAGCCCTATATACCAGCATTCCCCATCAAAAGGATTAGAGGCAATTAAGCACTTTTCTCTTGACACCACAAACACTACCGATCACCAAATAGAATTTATTCTTACATCTATTAATTTATTTTTGGTCCACAATTTTTTATGTTTGAATCCCTTTATTTTTTACAAATTTGGGGACGGCGATGGGAGCACACTTTTGCCCCATCGTTTGCCAATTTTATATGGACTGTGGGATCGTTGAGGTTTTCGATGTCCTCCTCCACAGCTAGGCTGTGAGGAGATATATCGATGACATTATCATTGTGTGGGAGGGTTCCAGAATCATACCTTTTTTTGTGACCAACTTAATGCGAATGACTGTAACTAAAATTCAGTGGTGTTAAGCTTCAGTTAGCATAAATTTTCTTGATTTGGAGATATATATTGAATCCAATACTGTTCAAACAAAAACGTATTTCAAGGCAACAAATGTTAACTCTTACCTTGATCCCTTTAGCTGTCATGATAAAGATGGGTCCAAATATCCCCTTAATCAGTTTCTTAGATTAAGAGAAAAATCTAAAATTGAGGATTTTGACAAACAATCCCAATTCCTCAAAAATAGGTTTCTTGAAAGAATTATAATGAGGAACTGATAGATTCCTCTATAAAGAAACTTGAAAAAATACCGAGGAAGTCACTGACACAATATAAGAAAACAAGAAAGTAAAGGAAAATAAAAAATTCCTGCTTTATTAACTCAGTTAGTACATGCACATGGGTTAGAAAAATCCTAAAAAAACATTGGGGGATATTAAAAATGGACCCTATACTGGCCCTCAGTTAAATTCACAACCAGGGTAGTGTTTAAACGTGCCCAATTTAAAAACATGTTAGCCCCTAGCCAAATCACCAGAAAATTGCTGTATCTGGTGAATTAAAGATCGCTTGGGCATTAAAGCACGTATAAATGCGGGAAGTGTAAGGCGTGCAATCATATGTAAAGGGACAACTGTACGTCCTGTGTTACAAAAGGATTATAATATCAATACTTTATCATTGTCAACTACCATGTGGTGTATGTCCTGCAGTGTAACTGTAATTTACAGTACATTGGCAAGACAAAAAGCCATAAAAATGCGTATGTTAGAACATATGAGAAATGTAAAAACATACCTAAAATTTTGGCTAAGGTATGCCGCTCACCCCGCTATAAAACACTTTAAAGAATACAAATAATGACCCCGCTTGTATTCACATTTAAAGGGCTTGAACATATACAAATGACAGCAGCCAAGGAGATAGAGAAAATCATTTATTGAAACTGGAACAGTATTGGATTTACGAAATGCAACAGACACCTATTGGTTTAATGACTTCATTGAACTTAAACCTTTTTTAAGATAAATCATGTTTATTTTCTTTTTTCTTTTTGTCTTCTTTTTATCAAATAAATAATCTCTCATTTTTAAATATTGTTTAGGATTATTGTATTGCCTTTTTCTATGTGTACATTTATTATTCTTTTAATTAATATATATATTGGCTTTGTGTGTTTTTATTTACTTTCTGTCTGTATACTTAGTGATGGTCTTTGGCAGTGCTGATATTGCTGTGTCAGTTCCCGTTTGTATATACTATGGTAGACCTGATCACGACTTCGCCCATGTGACACTGTCAGAGAAAGAGGTAGCATCACTTTAAGTTTCAGCTGCCCATCTAAGGGCGTTGGATCTGGCGTCTGAGGGGCTGTCCTTCCACTCCCTTCCTTCCATAAATACGCGCGGATGACGCTGTACGTGACCTCCTACAAGCACGTGGTGCGAAACGCGTAGAGGTCACGACAGGTCATCCTGCGCGTGTTTGCTGAAGGCTGAGACGGAGCCTGCCTGAGGCTCTAGTGTGGCTGTTCATCTTCCCAGGTGCCGCGATCCGCGTCTTGTGCGGTCAGCTGTGGACCCCCACCTTTGCCCTAGTGTAAGTGTCCGTCTCCCCCTGTCAGCGGGTATTTAGTCCTCTATGGTGGTTTTTATTACAATCCCCTTGGGCTGTAGTACTTTCCTGTTATTTTTACATTGAATGTTTTTTTGTTGTATGTGATGTATTTTCCTAGATATTTTATGTTAAGAAGCCATATGTATGGTTTAATTTCTGGGCATTTACTTTTACCTTACTCTGGCTGAGAAGGGGTTTTCCTCTCAGCCATTTATGTGTTTTTTTTATTAAATACTGTTATTAACTCCCCCTTGTGCGCTTCTGTGCATTTTCTTCTTTCTTTGTCTTCAGGGTGTCCTCCCCCTCTTGAGGGGGGATCACCTCTGAAGTGGGCCTTGGGAGACGCTCCATGCACGTGCAGCACAGGGATTATTCCAACTACATCTGCAGCACGAGCGCTGAATATCCTATCCTGCTTTCAAGAGAAAGAACTGTTTCCAGATTCATTTGTTTGGACTTGGGACTTTGGTTTCTCTTCTCTCCCCTGGATTTCACTTGCATAGATAAGACTGTTTTTACATCATTTTTATAGTACATCCTGTACTAATGTATGTTTTTCTTTTTGATAGATTTTTTATATAAGGTTTTTTATTAGTTTTTATTGTATACTGTTTTGCTATCTCCACAAGATGGCTGAGCTTTCTAATCATCATTCACCACTTCACTATTGTCTAGCTTAGATAATAGGAATAATAGAAGTGCATTAATAGGTCAAATGTTTTGTGATGATGTCAATTTGGAAATGATCCACTGACTTACCCTCACTAGTACTTTCTCTCTCACTAGATTGTTAGCAAGAACGAAACATTCTGGAACTTGTATCCTTTGAGTGATACATCAAACATAAAAGGATCCCTAGAAGGTTTGGCTGAGGGGCTGTGGAGGAAGATATATCGATGACATTATCATTGTGTGGGAGGGTTCCGAGGAATCAACCTTTTATTTGTTGACCAACTTAATCGAATGACTGTAATCTAAAATTCAGTGGTGTTAACAGTTCAGTTAGCATAATTTTCTTGATTTGGAGATATATATGAATCCAATACTGTTCAAACAAAACATATTTCAAGGCAACAAATGTTAACTCTTACCTTGACCCTTTAGCTGTCATGATAAAGATGGTCCAAAAATCCCCTTTAATCAGTTTCTTAGATTAAGAGAAACAATTCTAAAATTGAGGATTTTGACAAACAATCCCAATTCCTCAAAAATAGGTTTCTTGACAAGAATTATAATGAGGAACTGATAGATCCTCTATAAGAAACTTGAAAAAAATACCGAGGAAGTCACTGACACAATATAAAGAAACAAGAAAGTGAAAGGTAAAAATACAAAATTCCTGCTTTCATTACTCTTTTTAGTGACATGCATCATGGGGTTAGAAAAATCCTAAAAAAACATTGGGGGATATTAAAAATGGACCCTACTGGGCCCTCAGTTAAATCACACACCAGGGTAAGTGTTCAAACGTGCACCAAATTTAAAAAATATGTTAGCCCCTAGCCAACACCAGAAAAATTGCTGTATCTGGTGATATAAGATCGCTTGGGCATTAAAGGCACGTATAAATGCGGGAAGTGTAAGGCTGCAATCACATATGTAAAGGGACAACTGTTACGTCCTGTGTTACAAAAAGGATATATAAATCATAGCTTTATCATTGTCAACACTCACATGTGGTGTATGTCCTCAGTGTAACTGTAATTTACAGTACATTGGCAAGACAAAAAGGCCACTAAAATGCGTATGTTAGAACTAATGAGAATGTAAAAAACATACCTAAAATTTGCTAAAGGTATGCCGCTCACCCGCTACTAAAACACTTAAAGAAATCATAATATGACCCCGCTTGTATTCATTAAGGGCTTGAACATATACAATGAACAGCAACACAGGAGATAGAGAAAATCACTTATTGAAACGTGAACAGTATTGGATTTACGAAATGCAAACTAGCACTCCTATTGGTTCCAATGAACTTATTGAACTTAAACCTTTTTTAAGATAATCATGTTTATTTTCTTTCTTTTTTCTCTTCTTTGTTCTTCTTTTTATAAAATGAATCAATCTCTCATTTTTATATATATGTATTAGGATTATGTATTGTTTTTTTATATGTTATTATTATGTTTAATTAATATATATTTGGCATTTGTTGTTTTTATTTACTCTTCCTGCTACTTCGTGATGGTCTTTGGCAGTGCTGATATTGCTGTGCTGCAGTTCCCGTTTTGTATATACTATGGTAGACCTGATCACGTGACTATCGCACATGTACACTGTCAAGAAAGAGGTAGCATCACTTTAAGTCTACAGCTGCCCATCTAAGGCGTTGGATCTGGCGTCTGAAGGGGCTGTCCTTACTCACTCCCTTCCTTCTATACATACCGCGGATGACGCTGTACGTACCTCCTGACGAAGCACGTGGTGCGAAACGCGTAAGGTCACGACAGGTCATCCTGCGTTTTTGCTGAGAGGCTGAGACGGAGCCTGCCTGAGGCTCTAGGTGGTGGCTGTTCTATCTTCCCAGGTGCCGCGATCCGATCTTGTGCGGTCAGCTGTGGACCCCCCACCTTTGCCCTATGTGTGTCCGCTCCCCCCCTGTCAGCGGGTTTTAGTCCTCTATGGTGGTTTTTTATATTAATCCCCTTGGCTGTCGTACTTCCCATGTTTATTTTTACATTGAATGTTTTTTGTTGTAGTGATTTTATTCCTAGATATTTATGTTAAAGAGACCAATGTATGGCATTATTTCTGGGCATTTTACTTTACCTTTACTCTTGAGCTAGAAGGGGTTGGATCCTCTCAGTCATTTATGTGTTTGTTTTATTAAAAATACTGTTATTAACTCCATCCCTTGTGCGCTTCTGTGCTATTTCCTTTCTTATTTTCTTCTCAGGGTGCCCTCCCCCTCTGAGGGGGATCACTCTGAAGTGGGAGCCTCTGGGGACGCTCCATGCACGTGGCAGCACAGGGATTATTCCAACCATTACTCTTATCAGCGAGCCGCTGAATATCCTATTCCTGCTTATCTGGACGAGTTCTTTATTAATGTGTGAGCTCTGTAAAAAGATTCTTGATTTTCATTAGGGGCATATATGTTAGCTCTTGTCAGATGGGTAAGAGTCTAGTAATCCTGTAACATTAAATTCTCCAGCAGGGTCATTTTTATGTTTGTCTACTTTGAAATTTAGATTTTTTGTGAAAAGTGTAGCCACCACCTTTTTTTTTGTAGGGAATGTTGATGATAATAGATGAGGGTATCCGCTACTGGTACAGCATTGAATTATCCTCCTTTTTCAGATGCGTTTTCTCTAATGAAATGTATCTCCTCTAGTCTTATTTGGCCTCGAAAGGGCTATCTCTTCCCTCTTAAAACGGGGGTATTGAGGCCCTTGGTGTTGTGGGAAATTATATTAATCGGCATAGTGATCTTTAAAGGTCTATGATCACAGTTGAACAGAGTGATACTTATTCTAGCAGAATAAACAGAATCTTAACTATTGTAAAAGTCTGTATCGTGAACTGCACCTTTAGAGATACACATGTTCACTTTCTGCAGTCAACATGCTGTAGAACTGGGTTGGGGGGAAGGGTGGACGTAGGTTGGGTAAAAAGAGGACCCCGGTTTTCTCCAACGAGGTTTGGGGTGGACCGCCATCTCGGTCCCGTGTGTGAGTGTAAATCTGCTTCACGGGATCGCAAACCGGTGGGGGGCGGGTTGCAGCCCACGGCTTTAATGCCACATTGCTCTTTGTTTGGGAGCCAAATTTTCAGACATCAAAAGCAAAAGCACACCCCGGTAATGTCGGGTGATTGTAAATGTGTAGTCTACACATCAGTATCCAGAATAAACGAGGGGAAATGAACATCGTAAACTATTTACATCACCTTATCTTTCCTTGTTTTTCTCACATTGAGTAGATCATACTGGGCATCCAGTGCTCGGCCATCTCAAAATTATACATTAACTAATAGGAAGAGAGACACAATGGAACAGTGCAAACAATAATAACATAGATATCCTGCACCAGGACAACTTTACCTAGGAACCACGGTTACGACTTAGGCCAGGTTGTCCCAAACCCCGGGCCCCAAGAGCCCCCAGCGGGACGCCTTCCAGCCCAGGCAGCCCATTACAATCACTGTCTATCAGTTTCTAGGTGTCTTTGAGACTTCAGTCCATTTAGAAACACAGTCAATTTTGAAAAACCTTTCCAAAGCAACCATCGTGGTATTTTAAAAACGAAAACCTTTCAACGTATGGAAGTTAATCTATCTTCGGGAAGCTTCGTTGATAACCCAGATTGCCTTGGTCTTTTGAGAGTGGTTCAAGTTGCGAATTGGCGCAGGTTTCTCCACTCCTGTGTCAAGAAAAGAGCTATCTGGAGTAATCGACAAGTCTCAGCTATGCTTATATGTTCCGAACAAAGTCCGTCCGTCTGTAAGTTTACCTGAAACTCAACGATTGATCAGCTTCCAACATTCACGCCGGGCTGGTTCTTTCTCTTCGTGAAGTGGGGTCTTTACCCCATGTGGCGCTGTTTTGTTTAGGTGGAGGCCTGAAACGCTCGATGCCTCCATTCCCTGGTTGCAAGGAGAAGCCATTGCTCTCAATTTCTGCTTTGCTTCTTCTGGAGAGAGAAATATATATGTGTTTTCTTGGTAGATAAATAGTTATCTTGCACGGAAACCCCACTGTAGCGTATTTTTGTTATTTCGTCAGTGTGTTGTGAACCTGTGCAACATTTTACATTTTTTCAGCGTGATTTTGAGCCAATCTGGGAATGAGAAGTGACGTTTTCTTGTTCTATCCTTGGATAGATCTAAGCGGCTCTCATGTATCTTTCTCTTTTACTACTAATTATTGTAGAACGTGTAATCACATCTCGGGGTTTTTTTTGGGTCAGGCCTCTAGGTCTAGGCAGTCCTTGTGCTCTGTCGCATCTGGAGTTTGTCTTCAGACATTTCTGGTTGAGCATTGTCCACTTCCTTCCGGGACCCCCCTGATCCGCAGATTATTTGCGTCTTGATCGGGTTTTTCGTTCTTCATTGTTCGAAAATTGTTTTAACTTGTGTTTTTAATTCTCGGATTTCTTGGGCTTTGGGTGCTCCTGGGCATAGGCGGGTGTCCACTTTCTCCTCCCAGTCCACAACATCTCCTATAGACTCTTTTCCTCTGTGACTCTGACACTGTGACCAAAACTCTGCATCGCGAGCGGAAGGAACTTTTTGATGTCGTGGACCAACAGCAGCATTTCCTTTGCGAGTAAGCGGAGTGTCTGTCTCCTTCTTCAGAAGTCTGGTTCTGTGTTCTGAGTCTTCGCCTGCGATAGACTCTTCCTGATCTTTATTCCTGTCTTTGGTTTTTTTAAAGAAGAGTGCGGTCTCTCGCGGGTTTTTTTTTGTGTGTTGGTGGGTGGCATATTGTTGTTTATCGTCGTTTTTATATATACGTATAATGGAAAAGCTGATATTTTGTTTGGTTTTTTGAGTGAGGTAAGTTCTGTATTTTTCCTTTTTACTTGACATCCTGTAAGCCGCCTCATTCCGGAGGCACCATGCTCATGTCACATTAATTTTTTCCCCCTTCTCTGGGGGGGGGGGGGGTGGGGGGTTGACCTTCTCCTACACTGGCGACACCTGATTCGAGCTCGGCGATACTCCACTAATTCGGGTAATACGCGGGTGTATGAGGTTTTGTGTCTGTTTTCTGTCCCGGTGCACATTGCTTAATTTTTTCCAGCAGGGATTGAAGCATTTTATTCCCCCTGGCTGCACTCCTGCACATATAAAATTAATATATACTGCATTACCATCATGAATTTAATGCATCTGGGTAGACACACGAAGCTTTGCAGCCTATTAATCCTAATCGATTAATCATTTAACAGATCATCCGCATCCTTCCAGCCAGGCATGACCATTGCTGGAGGCAAACGCAACGGGGCTTGTCAAGGTGAGGAGCGCGCATTCCAGTATCTGCCAGGTACATACTGGGTATTGCTCGAATAAGGTTTGTCGTCAGCAGTAGTAGGTGGGAAGGGTTTGGGGCCTGAGTCGGGACCATCCTAGCCGCAGCATCATCAAAACCTCACTGCGCCTGCTGGCAATCCTCTTGATATGGGATCTAGCTGATTAACTGCGCATGACTCATCCACAGCGTCCATTATTTCGGAAGTCTATCATTGTGTTTGTAATCCAGCCCTATCCGAGCGTCCATCACCTCACGGGCGTCTGCATGTAATCCTCTTTGAGATGGGCTAGCTGATTACTGCTCAGAACTCATCCACAGAGTCATTTAATTTTCATGAAGCTATCATTGTGTTTTTAATATCCTCCCTAGCCGAGCGTCAATTAACTCTCACGCTGCGCCTGCCGTGTATCCTCTTTGGATGAGTTAGCTGATTACTGCGCATGACTCACCAACCCCCCCTCCACAGGTCATTAATTATCCGAAGCTAGGCAGTGTGTTTTTATCTCCCCTAGCCGATCATCAAATCCCTCACTGGCCGCCTGCGTGCCTCCTCTTTAGATGGAGCTAGCTGATTAACTTACTACTGCCATGACTCATCCACAGAGTCATAATTTTTCTGAAGCTAAGTCATTGTGTTTTTAATCCGTCCCAGCCGACGTCATACTCACTGCGCATGCGTGTAATCCTCTTTTGATATGAGAGTTAGCTGATTCCGCCATGACTCACCCGCCCTACCCGCACACAGAGTCATTAATTTTCGAAGCTATCATTGTGTTTTTACTCCGTCCCCTAGCCGAGCGTACAATCACCTCACTCGCCTGCGTGTAATCCTCTTTGGATGGGAGCTATAACTCTGATTACTACGACTGCGCTACTCACCCAAGCCCCCCTCCACAGATCATTAAGTTTCTGAAGGCTAGTCATTGTGTTTATCCTCCTAGATAGCGTCAGAAACCTCACGCGCCTGCGTGTACTCGCTTTGAGATGGAGCTAGCTGCATTACTGCGCTGACTCACCCAACCCCCAGCCCCCCCCCTCCAACCCTTTAAGGCTTTGTTTATACAACGGTAACGCTTTGGAAAATCCCTTCTCAAATTTGAAATGTAAATCTGATTTGCACAGCATTGTGAGAATTGAGAGTTAACAAAAACCTTAACTGATTCCTGTTGTTTTGTCATTCATTCTTTTCTTTGTGGACTGTAGGTGTGTGGTGTGTGTGATGTGTGGTGTGGTGTGTGGGGGGGGGGTGGTTGTCAATGATTAATGATAGCAGGAATGTAATAAATATTTAGTTTATTTTATCAGGACCAAAAAATCCAAATATAAAAATAATGAGAAGTAATACTAATGCAGCTTTATTAAGTTCTTCTGGCAGATGAAATTGGATAAACCTTTATCAAACATTTATAAACTGGATAATACCATGATTATTCACATTTATATAATATTATTTAATATATATACCTTTATAATAAATATATAGTAATATATTTTTTTCCTCATTCTTGTACAGTAACAGTAGTTCATTGAGAGAGGAAGGTTTTGTACATAATTACTGGCTGTTTATATACTGTAACTTGACGGTACAAACAGATTATACTGTACACAACACAACCCCTCTCCCCCAGCCACCTTTTCCTGAAAAGACAAGAAAACAAAAACATTAGTGCAGTCTATGTGCGTACTGTATTATGTTCATTGTGATGTGTAGTAATCTAGATGGCTGATGCTGCTTTCGCTGGAAAGAAAAAAATGAGCAGTTAGGTGCATACTGTATTATGGATTGTTACTGTACACTACTCCACATTGGACAACAGTAGCATTAGTACTCTCAACTAGTCTATATTAGGAAGCTACTGTATCTCTGAACCACTGTTAAATACTATGTAACCAGATGGCTGGTGCTGTGCCTCCTTCCCTCTGGAAAAAAAAATTTGAGCAGTTACTGTACTGTAGGTTCATACTGTAATATGGCATTATGTCATTGGTATGCAGCTAGTATTACTGTCAAAACTGTCTATACTGTACTTGGAACTGTATACTCTGACTATTGGAAAGAAACAGCTGTGCCATACTTCCCTGTAACATACTTGTAACTTACAATACTACAGTCCTCCTATAATCCTAGCACCTTCCTGAGGCTTGCCCATTATGCTGCGACGTCACCATGGGCAACACTTTTGCAATATGGTCATCTATTATGCAGCGTTCCAGACGGTGAGTACATCGTTTCTAACACTCAATATGCCTTTCGCCATATCCTCCTGTTGGCGGGTTCACCACTTTCCGATAGGGTCCTTTAGTGATGCCAGAACCATTTCGTATCGATTAAAGTCTGGCCGATCTGTCATTTGGAAAAAAGACATGAGTTTAATAAATAAAGTACACATTAAAACAGTGGAAAAAAAATGAGACACGTTACGCGCACTTACTCCGCTGTCGTCTTCACCCGTTTGATACCAGCGCTCAATGATATCCTGTTGACGCGTTGTGCTTCGATCGTTGTCCTTGTAGCAACTGTGACCATCCGGGACTCGCTGGTACATATTCCACTACCTCAGAGGCACAGTTTTGTCTGGGAAAAAGCTTTATCATTATCTTATAACAAGAAAGAAAAGTGCTCAAAAAACTGCCACTAGTACAGTATAAAAACAGTGCATAAGCTACATTATTTTTATATAATTTACCTTCAAAGATGACAATGCATACTGGTCCCAGCGCCTAGAGGAGCACCATTTCCACACATGCATCTTCACGGGTGTTTTTGGCCGCAGCTTCATAGATATGCGCCTTTTTGTGAATTGCAAAGGGCACATCTCTCCAGCGATACAGTAGACTCGTCTGAGATTCAATCCTGAAATTTTCCCCACTGTCCGATCCATGCCTGGGCCTGGACCACTCTTTGATTTTGTTCACGGTCCCTTATCATGTGGGTATCTCGGTCATGACAAGGAATAAAAATAATTTTAGCGGTACGAGCACATATTTTGTGTCCTTAACAACACTTTTACCTCTTGTATACTGTCCAGTACTACTCACACGATCATATTTCCATCCATTATGCGTCTATCTGTCTTTATGCTGGTCTCGGATACAAGAGAATGGTGAATTGTCCTCAGAGTGGTATTTGACCCTTAATGCACTTCTTCTCATCATTCTCCTCACTTATTTTGGTCGCCAAGAAAAAGAGTTTCCCCTACATGTCAAGAAACATATCCGGTAATCTTACAACAGTGCAGTAGGCCAAAAGCACATCACACATTTGGTGTAAAAAATAGTAAATACCATGAGATATTGTTTCTATAAAATATTCATTCAATATAAAAAATATATCCTGTATCGTTGTAATATAGATCGAAACCCAAAAATAACTAAAATGGTAGATCCAGTAGATCTACAGAACCAATATATTGTACACCTTATTAAATATGCACAATATACAAATTATAGGTTTGTGTTGTCATATAATATAACCGAAATAACTAAATATAGATCAGTAGATCTACCTACACACATATATTGTTTTCTATTTAATATGCAGCAATATAAAATATATATATCCTGTTGTAATATAAATAACCAAAATAACTAAATATTAGAACAGTAGATCTCTAACAGTAAACAATATATTGGTTCTATTAATATGCAGCATATCAAAAATATCTATGCCTGTTGTATATAAATATACGAACTAACTAAAAATTAGATACAGTAGATCTACATACATACACTATATTGTCTTTAATTGCAGCATATAACAATAGACATATACACTTGCTGATAATAACTATATACCGAAATACACTATAAATTAGATACAGTAGACCTCTGTACAGTACACTTTGTTCCAGTACAGTAGTAGATCTAACGGTACAATATCTTTTATACAAAAAAAATTAAGTTATGTAAATTACTTACGCGTTTGTTACCCTTGTGGCCCTTTTTGCAATCTCATTTTTTTTTTTCCGTGTGCATGATACTCACGGTGGTTGCTGTCACAACTATGCAGAATAGTCTAACCAGTGTTGGATAGCAGCATTCGTTGGTCGCGTTCTTTACATCTCCTTAATTCACATGCATGAGACTCCTTTGAAATCTTTTAACAGGCATTGCTGTGAGTAAAGAAGACAAACCACAAATGTATATTCGATGTTTATTCGTGTGTATGCAATGTGCAGTGAACGTCCACAAAAGGATGGGTGAAGGCACTTCACCGGGTGCATGACGACTTCACCGGTGCATGTCCGCATTCATGTTGTGTTCTCAGCCGCGGGTCAGCGGCGGGTCATGGCGCTGGTTCCTGCTGTATTGAGATGGTTCCCCCGATTTTAATATCGTTGCAATTCTTCGCGTGTCTGCCAGATGCAGATATTCAATGACTTGTACTCGCCTGCGCTTCATAGTAAATACAAAACACAGCGTCAACAATGCTCATAGTGCATTAAAAATTATATTAGTAACCACAGAAATAAAGGTGAGTATTAAGCTAACATTTAGATAGAAAAACAATCATTTCATGGTTAATGTTACCCAGCACACCAACGGTACGCAATAGAGAGTCGGGGCTCTCTCCTTCTCATCCCTCAGAGCCTCGGGTAGGCCTGGTGGTCTTCCGACGGTTTCGCTGTAGTACAGCCTCAGCTCAAGGTAGTACTTAGGAGGTCTCGTCAGTTTCAGCTTACACATACACAATTCGCCGTGCCAGCACTAATGTCTCTCACTGGTTCAGTCTCTGTAGCGCGGAGCCACGCTGTGGGGAGTCTGCATTCGCGCTTTCCGGGGTTCGTGACGTCACACGATCGCGACTCGGCGTGCAATTCAGCGAAAAGCACGCGTGCTGTTCTCACAGGGTTGTTGGTGGTGAGGGTTCACGAAGTATTCTTTAGTCCAATGCCGTTTCGAAACCCACACAGGGTCTCTCATCAGGAACGGTACTTGTCTGTCTGTAAGACACCACGTGCCATGCGACGCCGGGAGGGAAGCCACGGAGCCACGGTAAGTTGAGGTTTTAGCAAATGCGCTGCCGCTCCCCCGCACTTAATAATTTTAACGTGCTCGGAAGCGTGCGGGGCCTCTGTAAACCCCGCGCCCCCCCCGTCGGCATCCTCTCGCGCTCCCCCTGGTGTCGCCCGCCCCACAGTTTGCGACCGCTGGGGAACTACATCATAACCTTCGACAGAACTGTAGCACACATCATCGGACCACGTCAGGATCAGCGTATTCGTGAGTCAAGCTACATGCTGCCGTTTACCGCTGGGTTCATTTTTCAACCATTGTGGTCACGGCAGTTAATTCACACCGGAGGTGGGATAGCGCCCCCGCATCAACGGAGGGTTCCTGTTCACGTAAGCTTCGTTTTACCTCCCCCAGTCTATACACTCTCCGTAGTATTCATCTGTGATTCACCGCGCCCAATATCCCCACTATACGTGTTTGTACTGGATTACATTATTATGGACTGCCTACTACGGTTCCACGATATTTGCCTTCTTCAACAAGTCCCCATTCAGTCAGGGTAAGGGGCTTCCCGAAGCAGGTTCCTGCATCTGTTTTGAGCTAGTTTATCACCTAGACCTCCCATTAAGTGTGTATTATTACTGGTATCCTTGTATTTCATTGGGTGTAAGCGGGTTTCCCCAAATAACTAATTTTATTCCACTAACCGTTGTTTTGCCTAGTGAATGAATCCTGTTAAAAGGTTTTAAAGTCCTGTTCTTTTCTCTCACATGACCATGGCACCATGTATTTTTTCTGCTATGATTCGGTCGGTCGGTCGGCGCCCTCCATTTTGAGAGACACACACATTAAAGAACCAGAGAAACTGTTCTATCTACTGGTTCTGAGCAGCGTCTCTCTGAATATTTAATTATTCACATATTTAGCACTGTTTTGTATTTCATCATCACAATTTTTTTTGAATATTCACTTAATGTTGGCTATTTTGGGATTTAATCAAGGGCACCCAGGTGTTTTTCTATTTTTTAGTTACATAGTGAATACATATTATGGATGAGTTGAACAAAGACATACTGTAACGTCCAACAACTTCAACTAAATTTAGCACAAATATTTATCCTATTTTTGTACGTACATAATTGTTGATAGAAGGCAAACAAAAAACCCCACCGAAATCATCTAATAATATATCATAGCGGGAAAAAATAAGTTTCTTTCCTGATCCAAATATTGGGCAATAAGATTTACTCCCTGGATCCCCAGCATCCTTCCTAATTTTTCGTATTTGGTCATTCCCGTATACCTTTCCTTTCTAAAAAGATGTCCAACTTTTTTTGAATAAATCATGTATCTGCCAGCACAGTCCTCCATAGGTATTTTGGAGGATTCGCCATTCAGCAGTTCTGGGGTCCCTTACCCTCACCTGCTCTCTGGATCCATGCACTCAAGAACGTAGTCCTAACGTGGTGTTCATGGCGTGGCCGCGGGCAGTTGTACGGCTCCTTCGGTCTCCGTGATTCCTGGTCCAAGTGCACTCTCTTGCCTCTGGCATTCACGCGTGATGCATGCCGGTAAGTGGTCTCCCCGGCGGTCCTTCAGTCCCTGCCCTCATTCCCGCCCGCCCTGACTCAAGCTTATGCGGCACAACAGTACTACCTGCGCTCACTGACGGTGTGATGCGCGTGTTAAACGCACGGCGAACGCCGGCACTCTCTGGAAGCTCCACCTCCTGTCTCAATCTTGCTGGTAATAGGAACGCACCTGCGCGATCCACAGCCTCTAACAAGGTGGTTTTGTTCCTGGATTCCTCCATTGGTGGAGGTTCCTTTATATATGCTGTCCGCACTCCTCATTCCCGGCCGACCATAACTTCGTTTTGTTGATGCTGAACCTCCGCCCATGTTTCAGTAATGGCCTATGCTGTTTAACTATTAAATCAATCTCTCCCATTCCACCATCTGTCGCTTCTGGCATTAGAGGCCTGGGACATAGTAAATGGAAGCTCGCTGAGGCGCTCCCTGCTCGCCTCGCCTGCTGAAAATGGTGCTTTTTCTTTTTCTGTCCTTGTCAACGAGGCAGTGAGCCGCTCTGGGGCGGTGGTGGAGGCGGGGGCGGGGCGGAGGGGGGCAAGGCATGTCATGAGGCGGAGCGGGAGGTCGTGGCTAGTCCACTCGCTCCCATGGGTGGTGAGCATGTCACGTGACCGCTCCTCCTGCTTCCCCGAGCAGCAATTTGAAACTTGCCTGTCTCGGTCAACGTTTTTCAGAGCCTCCGCTCGTGCTGATGAAGGGAAACTATATAGTCCCCCGCTCTGATGACAGTGCAGTGGCTATTTGTCATTCTGCTCATCGGCGGCTCCGAGCCCGCTTCAGCGAGATTGAACTTACTTGTCCAGGCCTAAGCAAGCATTGATTTAAGATTTTTCCTTCCAGTCTCTATTATTACTGAATCTTATCTGCTCTTCACTTTTCTACTTCCAATGGATTTTTCTCAGTCTTTAGACGTTTGGTATATTTTCTGTATTTTAATATGTGGTGTCTCCCTGCTCGCCAAACTCCTACTTGCCCCTTTTTAACCTCCATTATTCCCTTTACTATGTTTCAACTCCCTATCCTATTCTTTTACTTTAAAATTATCTGTTTCTTGTTCCTCCCCCTCTCTGGGTCCCTCTTTTTAACAATTCTCCCCACTACACAGAAGATCTATCTTATTGAGGTGCAATCCATCGCTCCATAAGATAGCCCTCTCAAAAAGAGTCCCGTCTCTAAAAGCTCACACTCCTAACTACACCACTTTTTAAGCCAGGAATCATCCTTCCTAAACCCCTTACTGTCTCCCTGGGGTAGCTCATGTCACTGGATATTATTTCATAAAATACTACCGTGGAGATACTTGCCTTAAAGCGTGTGGCCTAGACCCTGAAAAACATTTTTTAGAACCCTCCATCTTCTTTCTCTAACTTTGGTCATTGGTTCCACATGTATCAATACCACTGGGCAGTCCCAGCCCCTCCAACATCCGGAAGATACCAATCCACAATGTGCCACACTCAGGCCTCGCGACAAACAAACTGTCCGTTCATAATACAGTCAGGGCAACCGATTGCCCTTTCTACAGTAACTTTCCTAAAAATGTAGTCCCCTACACCACAATCTTTCTGGTCTCATAGTATCCTGTAGTACCCTCTCTGGCTTGTGGACACTACCCCCTGGCTGCTAGAGGGAACGTCTCGCTCCCCACGCTTTGATATCCTGCCTTAACTTCACTATCTTTACTAAATCTGGGGAAATTTATAGGGTGGTTCACTCAGACTGGGCCTGCCTCCTCCCTGATTCCCTTCTAAAAAACGCTTCCCCGCTACCTACCTGTTCCTGTTCCTCACTCAAACCTCCAACCTCTGCCTCTTCCCATCCGGGCCTGCTTCATAATTGTCACGGGAGACCAGGACTTGTACAACCTTTTTAAAAACCTGGGGATCTTCAATAGAGGCAAAAAACAACGATAGTGGTATAAAAAAAGGTTAACTCGGGTACACCCCATGTACAACACAATGAAATCCAAAAACAGACAATACACACTTACTGTGGGTTCTTGGTTCAATCTAGGCTTAAATAGCCCTAGATCACCGGCATATCGTCATGACTACCCGCAACTCTCTCCAACCCCGACCCATTTTACCGCACCCTCGACCAATGTAACAGTACACCCCCATACGTACCCACGCGGCTGTGGGTTGGTGTTTTATATCGACCGCCCGCCAATCGGCCCTGATGATCTCGGTCCCCCGCCTTGTTTGTGGTGAGCACTCCTTACAGGTATGTTTCAGACCCCACAAACATTGACCCGTTGAGGTGGGTCTGTTTCTTTCCGCACGCACGTTCGTCTCTCTCCAAAATAGAGACGTGCAATTGATCACAACAATCAACGTATGGAACACCCTGCAACTGGCCTTTTCAGTCCCTCACTAAAACCAGACTCGATTCCCGTCTCACTCGGACTTTCCTGCCCCAGTTCCCTCCTAGACCTAAAGCCACTCTGAGCTCGTCTCCCACCCCAACCCAAGCCGCTATGGGGGCTGACCTCTTTGGATGTCGTGTGGTTTCTCGTCAGTTTTCCATTCCTTTTGAGCTGATGCCCATCGCAATCGTTTTTTCTCCTCAAGATCTAAAGGGGCTTATATTATCCTCCTGTTTTGACTGAGGATGCCGTTGTCTGGGCTTGCCCACCTGGGAACAGACATCTTGATCTCACCACCAGCGACATCATGCACTTCACCCAAGAATTCATGAGATTGTTCGATACTCTGGTCACCGAGGTAACAGCTGCCTCTCCTTGAATGACATTTCCCAGGTTTCCCGCTCCAATCTCACATTGGCCCTTGATTTTTGCACATTGCTGCAGATTTGGGTGAACTATGAGGCGCTGAATCCCAGAAGATGAACTTGCCACTTTAAGACAGATCCTACTGACTCGAAGGGCTTTATCGTTAATCGCCCTATTCATTCGAGAGAACCCGATGGCCGACCAGTAGCTCACCTCCGAAACCTAGTTCATACACTGGTCCGGGCGGAACCGTTTTCTTTCTCTTTTCTTCCAGAGGTTTGAGACCTAGCAAGTCGTGTGACAAAACTGAGCCCCCGCGGAAAACAGCAAGCGCAACGTGGTCCGTACTTTCATCTACAACACTGTTGCTGAGCATGACCCTGGCACTTAATTGTCCACATAAATGGGAGGGTTTCACCTCCTCAGCGAGAGCGGAGTCTCACAGTGGGAACATTACTACTTTCACACTACTTCCACCGCACAAAGCAAGAACAAATTTCCCTTCCATCAGGATCCTGCTCCGGTCACCTGCCGTGTAAGGACTTCCACATACCACTGCATGGCCCTGACTTTCTGGATACCATCGGGCAACTTAATCGATCAACACCATTTGCTGAAAAAAATAAATCCCTCTCAATCTCCAGGAAGCCCCGGTATGGGCTGGAGGCTATGGATGGTCGTCCCCCGCCCATGAACACCTGTTTATGTCAACAAGTTCTAACATCAGCTACGAGAGACTCCTCTGTTCGCTAAACTCTAGAAATGCCTTTTCAATTATCCACCAAACCACCACAGCATTCCTCGTGACTTCATCCTACATCAGGCGGGCGCAAACTGGGGTCGCCCCACTGATCGACAGCACTGGTCTGCCATGGTCAAGCCAAGGTTTGGCAGACTTGGACTGGCCTCTTCCCACTACTTAAACTTGCAGTGCTTTTCCCAGGATTCGTCACTACTACCACCTACCGCAGATTCATACCAGAAGTTCTCCCCCCCCCCCCTTTCTCCTCGGTAGTAGCAGCAACCCATTAACTTAACGTGGCCCTCACAACAAATGTGATTATCCCCCTCCTGCCTTCGTTTCTGCGGCTACACCACGCTCTTTGACAAGCCGAAAAACGCTTTTTGTGTCAGCACACCCATCCTTTGTGCAGCATCCTGATCCAACCTACATTTCATATTAAAGAAGATGATTCTCCTGACATTGTAGCTGAGCTCTCCTCTCCCCAAGAAAAAAATCCACAACACGCAGACTGCACCCATGACTTTTGTTTTGAGAAAAAATGCACAGCAAGCAGAAAGGATCTACGACGTGGGTACCCGAAGCTTTTTTCTCCATCAACAAGTTGGCACCAAGGAATGATACACCTCCTTGAAGGCACGGAAAACCCAGTTTACAATTTTACGGAAACGACCACAAAAAACCTTTGTTAGTATGAAGGTGCCAATGAGCTAAAGGGGTTCAACAAGCCATTGCCTTTTTTTTTTTTCCTGGTTTACTTTTAATTTCCTAGTTTGCCCCGGGTCAAAGAAGTCAAGACTGATGCTCTCTGTCCTGGTCAGTTTTTATGGACTAAAAGATTGCGGAAAAGGAAACCATAACTCCTCCGCTAACGAACTTCGATTCCCTTGGAAAAGATTGGGCAAAACCAGTCCCACCCATCCCTGAGGTCTGGGAGTCCCAGAGGGCGTCTATTCACGTGGCTCCCTTTCAATAATAGTACTAGGAATGGGTAATTTCATAATATTCATCCAAATCAGCGGGACAAAAATCCGGTTATAAAGAAACGCCCAAACTTTCTTGAACAGTACTTTTGGTGTGCCATGTCTGTGCATAGAGCTATTGAGAATTCGTCCACACAGCGGATTCCTACATATGCTCGGAACCATACCCTTCGAAACAAACCTATGGGACTTCCTTCCTTCTACCTCTTCCTATTCGGGACCATATACTGGACCCATCTATTCCTGGAATTCATAATGTCGATTTCCCTCGATCAAGGGTATGACGCTATTCTTTTGTTGTGGTAGGCTGTTCTGCTACAAGCAAACAAACTCATTTTTTCCACACTACCTTGACCTCTCAACTTAGAGAATTTATTGGAAACCGGGATTTCAAATTCTATATGTTTCTCTTCCTTTGGAGCATACTGTTCTCTCCTGGGATGTTTGTATTTATGTTTAATATCATTTGGCTTCCCATTTTTGCCCACTGTTGACCAATTATCACTATGACTTCTCTCTTTAGGTCTATTTGGCTTGTAAGGCCTTTCCTTAGAGTGATCTTTTTTATTCACATAGTGTGGTCTATTAGGATTAGTATTCACTTTGTGGGTTTTTTCCTTATTCTGAGGATTTTTTTGAGACTTATTTGTTTTTGGAATGGCACCTTGCAAGTGTAGTTTTTGGTCCTTGCTTTTAGGTTCTTTTTTAGATGGAATCGTGCTTAATGACTTTTGTATAGTCTGATCAAATAAAGTTGTTTCTTTATTTACACTTTTAACTGATTTAGCAGCTAGTACTCAAATAAATATGCAGAACGAGTTTAATAGTGAAGCCGGTACCTTTTGTGTCGTTCTCTGGTCCATGCTAATCAGGGAGTCCTATTAACAGTAATATGCTGATCCCTTAAAAGTAAGAACTATAGTTGGATACTTGTTTATTATGAGTGTGAAAGTGCCTAGAACATCTGTTGTTTAATATCAAACACAACCATTTTGATAGTTCTGACATTTGTTCTTCTGTTATTCTGAACCTTAACTTCTTCTTTTGGTCCTACTACTATTGATACCACATGCACATTCCAATAGGTTAAACAATTATGTTTAGACGAACCCTACATAAATAAAGTCATCAATATTACAAAAGCTTCGTTAGTACTCCTTCCGGGAACTAAAATTTAGTCTTATCAGGGTGTTGATATTACACAAATTGAGGCTTTCCACAGAATAAAATTTCCTTTAGGTTTAGAGCCCACCAACCCTCTGTAGAAGGGGTGTCAGTGTATTTGCAAAACTCACTTGTTCTAACAGACTTTTTTTTAGATTTGTTCCCGCTCCTTCCTAATAGATAAACGTGGTTTGTGCTAAAGATGAGTACCCACACCCAAATACGGATGTCATTGCACAAATGCCCAGTGCTTGCCTAAAAACTTTTTACGTATCCCTATGCACCCAAATTAAAATCTTAATAAAAGCACAGTTAAAGTGTCATTATTTGCAGTTTGCACTAGCAACTAGGCCTTCTATTCTTGTCAGGGGCCTCACAGCACTGTCACCCTCTGTGACCCTGACAAGGACTCACTCACTAGCCCTAGGTCAAAAACCTCCTTCCCCCTATCTTTTTTGGGCCGTCCCTCAGCACTATCCCCACTAACCTGGTGGGGAGTATTTGGGGCCATTACTTGGGTTTGTGGGACCTTACTCGATGAGGAGCTGCACTTAGCCTCTCTGCTGCAACCCGTCCCTTCCCCTTCCATGCTCCCCAGCTCCAACTGACTATCGTGTTGCCGCCCAAACCAATTATCTACTTTCTCCCTCTACAGGAGAATACCTTGGCCCTAATGTGCCTACATAACTGAGTCACCTGGTGTGCCTTTGGCCCCTAAGCCTCATGGAGTTGTATTCCCAGGATGCGCAAACATATTGGGCCTTTTCTCGCGCCTAACTTCCCTTCGCCCTTCTCTAATCCCACATGGCGCTCCTCCTACCGAGCATCCGAGTCCTTCCCTTTCCCCTTCCCCCTTCGGGTCGTCAGACAAAGGATGCGGATTCCACTGGCTCGGTCCTGCTCATCTGTATCTTTTCTTTCGTTCTTCCGTTGGTTCTCTTCTAATTCCAGGGTCTCTCCTCATTCTCTGCTGTGCTACTTCCGGTCTTTTTTATCCACCTCTCCCCAAGTTTGTTCCTGCGGCACCAGAGCCATTCCTTTCGCTCTCGGCTGGGTTCTTCGACGTCGTGCCGTGGGCGAACAAAAATTTTCCCTTGTCTCTGTCTTCCTCCACAAAATCGATCCTCGCCGGTGAAATAAAAAGCATTGTACGAAGAGGGGGCGTGGTTGGCGCGGAGCGAGGAAAGCAAGAGTAGAGGCTCTGTTTGTTCATCGTTCTCCTCCCTGTGTTGAGTTCCTGCCCAGAGGGTGCAGCCTGCTTTCTAACTGGGTATGGGCTGGGAAGTGGACGTGGAGGGGAAAGAGCGGGGCGAGTGTAATCGCAGGACGAATATGTGCCAGGGGTTTTCCGCCTTTCCCCTCACGAGAAGACCCTTGTGAACTGGCCTGCGGTCCGTCACTGCCCTCCGACGGCACCCTCGACCACTCTTACGAAACGTAGGTTGGGCTCTTTTTTTCTCTGCTTTCCCCCCCTTCTACCCCCCCCTTTTTCTCTTTTTTCTTCTTTTCTTGTTTGCGAGTAACCAAATGACTGTGTAGAGAATGTGAAAGGATATCTACCCACAATTTGATTACTTTACTTTACTTGTCAATTGTATTAGATTTTTAAACTGGATTTTTATTTTTATTTTTAATTTATATCCACATCAATAATGTTTGAACCCTTAGTGTGCAAAGATGATAATTTAAGTTCTAATTGATCATCCATATCCTATAAAGAAGGACCTAAGGTCCCAATTGGAATTGAGGACATGTCCGCTAACTTTAGTTTTTTAAAGTTAAATCCAGCTCCAATATCATGCTGAGTCAGTAATTTAAAACTTACCTATCTACCCTTCCCTACTGGTTTGGGAACATGTTCTAATTCACCTTAATGAACAAGTGTCCAACACTTTCCCATCTACATTGATTACATGCGGTGAGACTGGTGGGGAGAGTCTCCTTTTTTATAGTATCAACGTGTTCCGTATACGGGTTTTGAGTGCATCCCCCGTGTGTTACGACCAACATCATTGTTTACCACAATCCCAGACATCCCAATAAATCAGACCACGTATGTGATATTACAGTTAAATATCGATGGGGAAATCTATTCCTGTGGTTGACAGAAAAGAAGGTGGGTATCCTAGGGTCATGTGATTTTGCACGAATGCCTTTAGAGCCCTTCTACATTTTCCTTTGGGTAAGTGGCCTGTGCTGGTTTCAGCAACCTAAAGAGAACATGCTTGCTGAGATCAATTGGCAATAGTTTTTTTGCTTTCTTAAAAGCAAACCTGGGGCCCTCTCATACTAGACCCCGCTTGAGTATGGGTCTGTTGAGAGACCCCCCAATGTTTTTAATTATGGTTTTTTGATTTGATTTGATTGAACATTGAATTTAGTAAAATGAATAGCGAATTTGATCATCACGCCTATTGTTAACTCTTTCTTTGTTTGATTCAACAAGTCTTTCTAGTCATGTGTGTAACTTCCCCAACTATCTCCTTAATATCCACTGGTGAATACCCCTCTGTCTTCAACCTGCGAGAAGTCTTGGGATTGACCTCTCCAAATCTCCATCTGAGGTGACATTAGCCTCTTCATCTAATTTAGTATGTCCCCTTGGGTATTACCTTATAGAGGGACTTTTTGGATGGCGCTGTCAGCTCTTAAAACAGTTTTTGTGGGGGTCTTGTGGTACTCCTCCATTGTCGCTGTTTATTTATTTGGACCAAATAATAGTTTTTTCTATGGGCACGCACCAGTTTAAACCCAAACTCTTCCATTCGCCTATGCACCCATCTAGTGCTAGGAGTGCTTTGTTTTTTCTATTCACATTCCCTCTCCAAAGCTCTGGGATAACGACGGCATATTACAACACCTGGAATGATGGACGCTCCATAAGGACTATAAACCAACCCACACAACAACGTGAGTTACTGTTTCGGCTACGCTATTCTAAAAGCTTGCCGGGAGCTGGCCCGGGATCCGTAAGCTGGCTAGCCGCGGTCCCGTTCTCCGTGGTAAAATTGATTTTCCCACGCGGCGGTCCCCCACTTCATGATAAGCGCTAATTGCCTTCACATATTGAAAGCCGCCCGAGGCGCGTGGAAATTCCGACCGAAACCCTCTTGTGTTTTGCCATTGACAATTGTGTTTTGAATTTTAAAATTAAAAAAACACCATCCACAACTACAATATCTGTGATACAAACAGTGAACAAGACCAAGAAAGTTTCCACTTAAAATGCACGTGCTCAGCACACACGCCTCGTTTTTGGGGTTAAAAGGTAATTTAAAAATGTATTTTAATATTGGTTGTAATATTTTAGACGTGTACTGTATATTATTTTTTGCTTAATATGCGCAAAAGAAACTATGGGTTACATGTGGCTAATAGGGCTATTGGTCATTAGTCTATGAGGGTGGTTAGGTTTGTTGGTGTGTGGAGGCATGTGGTGTGGGGGTAGTTACAAACTCCACAGGGTTACCCCTTTGGTTATCTTATGGTCTGTAAGCATACATTGCAATTCGCCCCGTAATTATTACACCACAAGCTGAAGGTATACCATCCGAAATTGCTTTGATAATATGTTTGTTTTTTGTACCGGTCTGATATTAACGTAACTCTACTTTATTGGATTTTGATGTATCCGGGGCGCCTTCGTGAGCAAGTAATTTCGGTGTTATTTTAGATGTTCAGATTTTAGAGCTCTAAAAGCTCCTTTTTGGGCTAACTCCTTCACTGCTGATACGTCAGCAAAGCATGCATTGTATTACTGCCCCCTAGAAGTGAAGTCAACCCAGCGGCTGTTGGATTGATTGGAAGATGGTGCTCAAAAATACATAGTATATTCTATTCAAATAATGATGTTAGATCCTACGTGTCCGGAGTGCGGTGTCAGATATCTCAAATAAGGCAGTCCCATATAATATATAGTGTATGTACAGAAAAGCCCAGGGCTGCTACCTTAAATCATGATTATTTTTCTGGTGTGCTATATGCTTAGTACCTTAACAATAACAAACTTGCAAGAGTCTTAAAAGGTCTCCCTCTACTTCCAGAATCCTTCCCGCTGCTCAAACACCAAAAAGACCTATCCAGGATCCTTGGTAATACAGAAAACCAATGGCAAAAATGTGGTAGCAAGTTTAGTTGACATACAGTACGTGTGTTAACACTACAATATATGATAACCGGATGTATGGAAATGAAGTGCAAATAAACAATAAAACACTTACACACGGCCTTGTGTTAAATTCTTTCACATCAATGTATCTTTACTTTAGAAGTGTTTTTTCTCTTCTGTGTTCTTTTCTCTTCGCTTCTTGTTTTTCTTCTCCTCTGGTGTGAATAAAGCCCTCTGTGTCTTCTCCATCAGGAATGGTTTGTTATGTTGTCCTCAGAGTTAAATGAAATGAAAACAACATAAAGGGACAAGACAGTAATATATAAAATTAGTATTCTGGGTAACCAACTTTTTAAGATCAGAAAAGCAGTAGGAAATACTCGCATCCACCTACACGGCAAGCTGAGTATCTTCTGAGGGCGTGATTCTTTGATGGCACCTCACTGCAGGTCTGTCCACGGCCCCACGCGGCTCTTCGCACCAAACAATGGGGAAAGGGGGGGAAAAGGGGTGAAGGGCGCAGGTGTGGTTTAAAAATGTTGACCCCGTAAGGTTTAACAGAAAGACTCACACGTCCATGTTGGTGAGTATGGACTCAAATGGTATCTTCTCCTCCCCCTCTCTGGAGCTTCTTCAAATTCAAACCTTCCCCTGATGTTTTAAATTAAAATCCTCAAATAGTGCCTGTTCACACGATAGTACACACCAAGGTACGAGGGTGGAAAAAATGGATATTTAATTGACACCAACAGGACACAGCCCAACAAAATTTAAAAAGCACTTGTATCAAAATGACCTCAAGAACTGGAAAAGGCATTAACTTCGCTCCGGTCTATCAGAAAATGTTCGTGCAGGATAGTCAAGTGGGCAGCTAACTCTCCCGCCGTCCCGGTGGTAATGCTTTGCCCTGCTTCCTGCTTCTGACGGTGGCTGAGTTGGTAAAAAGTCACTCATGATTGTAGCAAACACGTTTCGCCCTTCTTGGGCTCGTCCTCAGTGTCTCCGTAGAAGTGATGGCTGGGTGTCAAGCCTTAATGAGGGTACCCTTAGCCAATAACAACCTCTCTCCCCTGAGTCGCCTCCCTTGCTTGGATGATTCCATCTCCTTTTAGATCCCTCTTCTGTTTCATACTCTCAGGGTGATTAGCGCTCGAAAGTCGGCTTGTCACTCCTTAGCATTACGTCTCCTTGCCCCATTACGAATGGGTACATGTTTTGCGATTACATGGTAATAAATAAATTAAATACGTGTCACTGTGTTAGCACAACTCGCAGGTCGATTAGAACATATGTTCTAATAGATTAATTTATGGACGACCTCTCCTTAATACATCAACAAACGGGTTATATGTTGCTAAATTCATCACAGGGGTACACATAGTGGTTACAGAATTTAATGATTTAAAAACAACACTGTAGATTATATTATAAAAGTATCATTAACTTTAATTTCTCACAAATTAGAGATAGATAGATAAATTGCTTATGTAAAATCCTAGACATTAATAAACATGTTCATATGGACAAAAAAATACATACTTGCTGATAGTTTCGTTACAAAAACGTTATACAAACTTACAACATGGATATGGTCCAAAACATCGAATTACTTGTTCATGATTGAGAATGTCATCTGAATAGAACATGACAAAACAGAATACAAGTCAATCCTCTTATATCGGAATGATACATGGTCATGTTCAACTTAAAATCCGATGGGATAGCTGATGCTAATGTAAAAACATATGCGTTGGCTTTTAAGAGAACATACGTGTCACCACAGTGTTGTGATCCTGCGTAGACATCCCTGTCCATTAGATGAAGGCACCGAGGTCTTGGGTCTATATTGTAGACCTTTCGGGTTAGGGTCTTCACACCTGTAGATCCATATTTTCGCGCTGGCGAGTTTCCAGAATCTCTTCTACCTCCTCTCCAATGTGGGTCTATTCTCTTCAATACCCTGTGTAACTATAAACCTTCAGGATTACCTCCGTGGCATAGCTGAAATGCCTAGAGACGTGTGTGTGTCATACCTCCTGGCGTATGTTCCCCAATTGCTCCAAGTATTACGGACCCTAAGTGGTCTGACGTGCGGCCACTGGTACGCCACATGGCCAGTCCAACAGTCAGACAGTAAACAAACATACCAGTTCTACAGTTTATCATGTTGCTATTTTTGAAAGCCTATTAGTGGTATTGGCTACAGATTGCTTTCTCCTCCCTATTTACTACTTGTTTACAGGCTTTACAGTCTAGGGCTCCAAGAAGCCCACTGGAGGGGGTAGCCCTGTTTCTTCATTTGGAGTCTTTAGTTACCCTGCAAAGTGCTTGGTGCTAATTTCCTTTAATAGACTCGCGCTTCCCTCTGAATATTACTCGGTTATATCTTGGCAATGTGTCCATTTAGGATTGATCCTTCTGGACCACAGCCCATTGACTTATGTATACTATCCCTTACTTTTGTTGTGCTTCCAATGTCTAATAGTTGTAATAACAGCTGAATTAACAAGTGTTTCTCATTTGTCTTTTTTTGGGGTTTCAACAAATCGTCTCGAGGGAATTAAGCTTCGGAGGGGGCGTTTTTTCGACGATTCAGTTGAGGGGAATTCGAGATAGGGGAGGTGGTTCTCCGTGGAGAGGGGGAGCATAATAGGGTTTTGGAGGGGTAGAGACGGAAGCGACGAACACATGAGCTAAAACAAGGAGGAGACAAGTACTGTGAGTAACACTAATATTTATATATACGGAAGTGTTTGAGGGAAGAATAAGGCGCGGCAGGTTCAGATCAGTAACCAAGCGAGACCATGGGTACACAGTGGAGTAGATTTAGGGGGCAAACGGGAGGAGGATGTACCAGACACCGTGAATTAACCAGTGAGAAGAGTCCTGTCACTGGAAATTAATTCATACTAACAGGTTTAAATGGGAGTGGCTAGCAATGCACGTACTATTATATGACCTGTAGTCGCGAGCAAGGATGTATTGAGGGGAAGACGTAATGTAAGATTGAAAGCGCGTTTGGGTCATACCTGGAGGATAAGAAGGATGGACGGGGAGAATGGTGAGATACGTGGAGGAAAGTCCAGACAAAAAGGGGGGGGTCAGAAAGGGGAACTGACGAAGAGAGAGGATCGGATTAAGCAACATGAAGAGTGACGACGTGAAGCATAGATAGGCAGTGGGACCCAGCAGTACTTGCAACAAAAAGGAAGAGGAATGCTCGCATTGCTGTTAAAATTGGGAGTACTGCTCGTTAGAGATTTTAAAGATCCCACCCTTATGATTGTTACTTTTTTTTTACACTGTCTATTAAAATTTAGTTCCTAAACCATCAAAGCAGTAAGCAGCAGTGAAATCTACCCTCGCTGTGATATTTGCTGGCAACTATTATACCCACTGACTTATTAATAGACGGTGCTTCATAATTACTTTCCGACATCATGTTCTAATGACTCGTTGCTAATGCCTTATTATTTATTAATGTAATCGAACTGTACCAATTCGTAATGGCAAGCAACTATTTGCCTTGCCTATGTCGTCTTCACCTGAGTAGGCGAGGATTGTGATACCACAAATGCAGGACTAGAGATGATGCAAGGATCCCCTAAATAGGTATTACCCGACTTTCTACACCTAAAGCCCAATGGGAACGCTGTACAGTCCTGTTTCTAGCTAGAAGCTAAAACTCAGATACCCCGGCGCGTAGCCTGCCACTAGTCCTGCAGAACTTCTGACGCGATTAAGCTTCAGCTTTTGACGTGTCTTAATGTTGGGACGCTTGTGCAATAACAATCAGTTTGTCCACACTGTCCTTGTGAATGTTCCAGCCTATTGATGATTTAAAATCGTATGTGTGAGCCCAGAGAGGGTGGAGAAGAATACCAACTTTAAGTCAGCATACTGCACACATGGCCATGTGAGTCTTCTGGTTAACCTTACGGGGTCACATTTTAAACCCACCTTCCGCCCCGTCACCCCTTTTTCTCCCCCATTGTTTGGTGCGAAGACCTGGTGGGGCACGTCGAATCAGAGCCCGCATGTGTAGGTGCCATAAAAGACAACCCTACCCTCCAGAGCACCACTCACCGCTTGCCGTGTGAGTGATGCAGTTTCCTCTGCTTTCTGATCCTAAAACAGTTGTACTACCCCAGATATATATTTTATATATTCTGTCCTTGTCCACTTACCGTATTTGTTTTCATTTTCACATTTAACTCTGAGGAACCATCACAAACCATTCCTGTGGAGAATACCAGAGGCGCTTTACTTCACACCAGAGGAAAAAAAACACAAGCAGATAAACACAGAAGAGAAAACACCCTAAAGTAAAGATACCTTGATGTGAAAGCATTTACCAATGCCGTGTATGTTATGTTATTTTGCACTTTCATTTCACATCACAGTTCTACTATCATTGTAGTGTATCACACGTCTGTATATCCCTCAACCTGTGCTCCCCCATTTTTTGTCTGTTTTCCCCCATATATATATAGCCCAGGAGAACATAAGTACCTAATGGTGTCCACTTGACAACACAATAATTGATCACAATACTTTCCTCCATAAGGATAATGCTATGAGTATTCAGCACAAGGAATAGGTACCAGGGCTATAGCCCATTACGTTCCAAATCCTTCACTCCAGGGCATGCAGTAGTCAGGAAGAATTGTAGAGATACGGAACCACAAACAGATTCCAAGAATGAAAAAATTAAAAATACAGGGCAACTCCAATAGAGATCATTTATTGTGTTGGCTAACATGGATAGGTGGAAACAACACACCTATACGTTTTGTGCATAAGCTACACATTGATAAAGTGCTTGCACAACAACGCGTAGGTGCGTTTTTTTTTCACCTTATCCATTGTGAGCTAACACAATAAATGTATCTCTATTTTGAGTTGCCCTGGTATTTTTTTTATTTTTTTCATTCTTAGACTCTGGCTGTCGCTCCTGTACCTCTACCCTTCTACCAGCTTGTTGGTTTTTGAAAATAGATTGCTAGTAGCAATGTACAGATGCAGCGGCCGTTATTCAAACACTAACACTCGTTTTATACCTCGAATAACCCTTTGTCATGGCGCGTCATTAACCGCGTGTTCACTCGTGTTATCGAGGGCGGAAAATTGTGCATTTTTAGTGTTCTGGTTTTAAAACACCTGCCAAATTGAACAGTACTGTACCTGTACACATTACAATTCATTCATTTTTGCCAATGAACCGCGAAGAATTGCACCCAAAGAAATCGAATTCCATGAATTCAAACAAATCAACCGCTTGATTGGCCCGTTGAGTACCAGCAGCTCACACACGCAACAAACGGCCACGTGATATGTTCGAATAACAGGCCGCTGCATCTGTACCAGGCTACATCACATTACTATTAATCCCACGACAGGGACAATTCTATTTTTCAGCACACAACAATTTTTATACAGTATGTATGTCATTGACTGCGTACACTTTTATACGACTTATTTTCTTTTATCTTTCTCACACGCTTAAACTTGTTGACAAGCTTCAGTGTGCAGCCTGCTATAGAAATACAATGTGCTTCACAGATGCACGCACACTTTCCACTTAAAACTCAATTTATATGCAATTTCCATTCGATTTGTGGAAACAAGATATACAGTCTCATTCCCTTTTTTTTTATTTTACAACATTTTGTAATTGCTTAAATCAGCTAACATCAGGTAGAGATGACTTTGCTTCCCCATCTGCTTCATTATCTTTTAAGAAAAAAAAATGTTTCACCTCAAGGGATTACTACAGTATACTTTGATATTTAAAGAGATGTCAAACCATGAACTAAAAAAAAAGTGTCCCTTTACTGCACATGCTCACCAAAGGGATTTTACTGCTATCCTCTATACCATTTCTAATTCCTCTCAGAGACAGGCGCATAATATTGAAAAATTAATGCAATCCTGACACTCTGTTCTTTTCCACACACTACACACAGGATGTTACCTGTCTGATTTATTAGATCCAGCGTTTTCCACTGGGAGAAGCAATTGACTGACTTGAAAGTAAAACAAAATATAACAAGTAAAAATGGCTTTTGCTCCTACAAAAAAGCATATGGAAAATAGACCTATAGGGCAATTAAGTAGGACCTTCTATCCACACATTTGTTTGTTGTAAACCTGTTTTGCTCTCATTTTTTTTTCTGTTATCGATCAAATTTCCACTGGTTTAAGTGAGCACTTATGTTAATTTATCTCATGTAAATTCGCAGTGAATCTTACTTCCCACCATACGAATTTCATATAATTTGGCTCTTGTTTCATTTACCGGTTTTTATTTTCCATGCAGAGTGAAATTAGACTCAAAGTTTTAAAATGATATCTTGCTGGTTTTAACAAACGTTTTGGATTCACGTAAACTTGCAAGGCATATAAATCAATTCCAAGCATACATTATTTCCTCCCTGCGACAGTTACTAAATTATCCAACTGAAAAATTGCTAAAATGTGCAAATGTATAGAATTACAATTTAAGTAAAGATGGTTAACTTGAGCCAGGGTTTTGATTAATACATTTTTGGGTTTTGCTTTTGGGCCTCATGCAGAGAGCATCGTTATTTCAAAATTCGCCATTTTTTGTACCAATTTTCACACCGAAAACTGCAGAAATGGCGAATTAACGAAAACCGCGCCATTTTTTTTTTTCTATTTCTAAACTCGCCTCGCGGCTGGCGAGAACCTCCATCTCGCATTTTTACAAACTCTCCGAATGCAGAGAGGTACGAACGGGCATTGCGGGCTGTTCGCCGCCAGGAAAATGGCGCGACTTTTCTCTTTTTTGCCGTGCCAGGAAAAGTTGTGCAATAAATGGGCTCCGCCGCCTATAGCAAAGGGGACAAAAATGCGCGATTTTTTCTTTACACATTTCTGAAGCGCGCATTTTCCCATTTAACTCGCCACACGCATCCATGTTAAACATAGCAGAATTCGAACTTTTCTCTGCATATGGAAAAAAACTCTCCAAAAAAGCTCTTTTTTATGAATTCCCAATTTGAAAAATTCGATTGCTCTCTGCATGAGGCCCCTTGGTTCTTGTTTAGATTATGGGGAAAAAGCAAAGGTTATTTATAATCCAGGAATAGGATATTCAGCGCTCGTGCTTGCAGAAGTGATAGTTGGAATAATCCCTGTGCTGCACGTGCATGGAGCGTCTCCCCAAGGCTCCCACTTCAGAGGTGATCCCCCCTCAAGGGGGGAGGACACCCTGGAAACAAGAAAGAAATTGCACAGAAAGCGCACAAGGGATGGGTTAATAACAGAATTTTAATAAAACAAACACATAATGGCTGAGAGGATCCAACCCCTTCTCAGCTCAAAGTAAAAGTAAAATGCCCAGAAATTAAAACCATACAATTGGTCTCTTAACATAAAAGGTCTAGGAAAAAATAAATCACATACAAAAAAACATTCAATGTAAAGTAAACGAGAAGTACTAACAACCCAAGGGGATTAGAATAAAACCGCCATAAGGACTAAATACCCGCTGACAGGGGGAGACGGACACTTACACTAGGGCAAAGGTGGGGTCCACACTGACCGCCACAGGATCGGATCGCGGCACCTGGGAGATTGAACCAGCCACCACTAGAGCCTCAGGCAGGCTCCCTTCTCAGCCTTCAGCAACACACGCGCAGGATGCCCTGTCGTGTACCTCTAGCGTTTCGCACCACTGCTTCGTCAGGAGGTGTACAGCGTCATCCGCGTATTTATGGAAGGAAGGGGTTAGTAGACAGCCCCTTCAACGCCATCCAACGCCCTTAGATGGCAGCTGAATACTTAAAGTGATGCTACCTCTTCTCTGACAGTGTCACATGTCGATAGTCACGTGATCAGGTCTACAGAGTGTAACAACGGGAACTGTAACACAGCATATCAGCATGCCAAGACCATCACTAGTATACGACAGAAAATGAATAAGAACACACCAAATGCCAATATATATATTAATTAGACATAATAAATGTACACATCGAAGGCAATACATATCCTAATACATATATATAAAAATAGAGATTAATTTCATTTGATAAAAAGAAAAAAGAAAAGAAATTAAACATATTATCTTAAAAAAGGTTTAAGTTCAATGAGTTCATTAAAACCAATGGGGTGTCTAGTTTGCATTTCGTAAATCCAATACTGTTCACGTTTCAATAAATGATTTTCTCTATCTCTCCTTGCCTGCTGTTCATTTGTATATGTTCAAGCCCTTTAAATGTGATACAAGCGGGGTCATTATTGTGTATTTCTTTAAAGTGTTTTAATAGGGGGGTGAGCGGCATACCTTTAGCAGTTTTAGGTATGTTTTTACATTTCTCATATGTTGAACATACGCATTTTTAGTGGTCTTTTTGTCTTGCCATGTACTGTAATTACGTTACACTGCAGACATACACCACATGTGTCTGCAAGTTGATAAAACTGTTGATATATAACATCCTTTTTGTAGCACAGGACGTGACAGACAGTTGTCCCTTTACAGATATGATTGCACGTCTTACACTTCCCGCATTTATACGTCCTTTAATGCCCAACGATCTTTGATGTCACCAGATACAGCAGTTTTTCTGGTGATTTGGCTAGGGCTAACATGTTTTTTAAATTTGGCGCACGTTTAAACACTACCCCTGGTTGTGAATTTAGCTGAGGCCAGTATATGGGTCCTTTTCAATATCCCCCAATGTTTTTTTAAGATTTTTCTAACCCCCATGGTCATCCGACTGTAACTGAGTTTTAAAAGCAGGAATTTTATATTTTTGCCTTTAACTTTCTTGTTTTCTTATATTGTGTCAGTGCTTCCTCGGTATTTCTCAAGTTACTTTATGAGGAATCTATCATTCCTCATTTTAATCTTATCAAGAAACCTATTCTGAGGAATTGGGATTGTTTGTCAAAACTCACTCAATTTAGAGTTATTTCTCTTCAATCTAAGAACTGGTTGAAGGGGATTTTTGGACCATCTTTTATCATGCAGCCTAAAGGGATCAATGGTAGGAGTTACATTTGTTGCTTGAAAATACGTTTTTGTTTGACAGTATTGGATTCAATATATATCTCCAAATCAAAAAATTTATGCTAACTGAGCTGTTAACACACCTGAATTTTAGGTTACAGTCATTCGCATTAAGTTGGTCAACAAATAGAAGATATGATTCCTCAGACCCTCCCACACATGATAAGGTCTCGATATTCTCCTCCACAGCCTAAGCTGTGGAGGGGACATCGAAAAACCTCAAGCGACTCCAAATTCAGTGTGTGTTAACAGCTCAGTTAGCATAAATTTCTTGATTTGGAGATATATATTGAATCCAATACTGTTCAAACAAAAACGTATTCAAGGCAACAAATGTTAACTCCTACTTTATCCTTTAGCTGTCATGATAAAAGATGGGTCCAAATATCCCCTTCAACCAGTTTTCTTAGATTGAAGAGAATAACTCTAAAATTGAGGATTTTGACAAACAATCCCAATTCCTCAAAATAGTTTTTCTTGATAAGAATTAAATGAGGAACTGAAGATTCCTCTATAAAGAAACTTGAGAAAATACCGAGGAAGTCACTGCACAATATAAGAAAAACAAGAAAGTTAAGGCAAAAATATAAAATCCTGCTTTATAACTCAGTCAGTGACAGGCACCATGGGGTTAGAAAAATCTTAAAACATTGGGTTGAAAATGGCCCTACTAGGCCCTCAGCTAAATTCACAACCAGGGGTAGTGTGTTTAAACGGTGCCCAAATTTAAAAAAATGTTAGCCCCTAGCCAAATCACCAGAAAACTTGCTGTATCTGGTGACATCAAAGATCGCTTGGGCATTAAAGCACGTATAAATGCGGGAAGTGTAAGCGTGCAATCATATCTGTAAAGGGACAACGGTCACGTCCTGTGCTACAAAAGGATGTATATATCAACAGTTTTATCAACTGTCAGCTACGCATGTGGTGTTATGTCCTGCAGTGTAACTGTAATTTCCAGTACATTGGCAAGACAAAAAACCACTAAAATGCGTATGTTAGAACATATGGAAATGTAAAAAACATACCTAAAACTTTGGCTAAAGGTATGCCGCTCACCCCCCTACTTAAAACACTTTAAAAATACACAATAATGACCCCGCTTGTTATCACATTTAAAGGGCTTGAACATATACAATGAACAGCAGCAAGGAGTAGAGAAAATCATTTATTGAAACGTGAACAGTATTGGATTTACGAAATGCAAACTAGACACCCCATTGGTTTAATGAACTATTGAACTTAAACCTTTTTTAAGATAAATCATGTTTAATTTTCTTTCTTTTTTTTCTCTTTTAATCAAATGATTAATCTCTCATTTTTATATATATGTATTAGGATTATGTATTGTTTAATGTGTACATTTATTATGTTAATTAATATATAATTGGCATTTGTGTTTTGTTATTTATCTTCTGTCTGTTATCTTAGTGATGGTCTTTGCAGTGCTGATATTGCTGTGTTCAGTTCCCGTTTTGTATACACTATGGTAGACCTGCTATCACGTGACTATCGCACTTGTGACACTGTCAGAGAAAGGGTAGCATCACTTTAAGTCTTCAGCTGCCATCTAAGGGCGTTGGATCTGGCGTCTGAAGGGGCTGTCTTACAACTCCCTTCCTTCATAAATACGCGCGGATGACGCTGTACGTGCATCTCCTGACAGCACGTGTGCGAAACGCGTAAGAGTCACGACAGGTCATCCTGCGCGTTTTTTGCTGAGAGCTGAGACGAGCCTGCCTGAGGCTCTAGTGGTGGCTGTTTCATCTTCCCAGGTGCCGCGATCCGGATCTGTGCGGTCAGCTGTGGACCCCCACCTTTGCCAGTGTAAGTGTCCGTCTCCCCCTGTCAGCGGGTATTTAGTCCTCTATGGGTTTTTATTAAATCCCCTGGGCTGTTAGTACTTTCTCTGTTTATTTACATTGAATGTTTTTTTGTTGTATGTGATGTATTATTCCTAGAATTTTATGTTAAAGACCATATTATGGTTTAATTTCTGGGCATTTAACTTTTACCTTTTTGAGCTGAGAAGGGGTTGGATCCTCTCAGCCATTTATGTGTTTGTTTTATTAAAATACTGTTATTAACTCCATCCCTTGTGCGCTTCTGTATTTTCTTTCTTTGTTTCTCAGGGTGCCCTCCCCCTCTTGAGGGGGGATCACCTCTGAAGTGGGAGCCTCTGGGGAGACGCTCCATGCACGTGCAGCACAGGGATTATCCAACTATCACTTCTGCAGCACGAGCCGCTGAATATCCTATTCCTGCTTTCAAGAGAAGAAACTGTTCCAGATTCATTTGTTGGACTTGGGACTTTGGTTTCTCTTCTCTCCCCTGGATTTCAGCTGCATGATAAGACTGTTTTTACATCATTTATATAGTACATCTGTACTAATGTATGTTTTTTCTTTTTTGAGAGATTTTTTATATAAGGTTTTTTATTAAGGTTTTTTATTGTCAACTGTTTTGCTATCTCCACGATGGCTGAGCTTTCTAATTTCACCACCACTTCACTATTGTCTGTTAGATAATAGAATAATAGAAGTGCATTAATAGGTCAAATTGTTAGTGATATGTCATTTGGAAATGATCCACTGACTTACCCTCACTAGTACTTTCTCCACTAGATTGTAGAGCAAGAAACAAAGCATTCTGGGAACTTGTATCCTTTGAGGAATACATAAACATAAAGGATCCCTAGAGGTTGCGACTGTTTAATCAACCACATATGGCAATGAAACCAGCTTTTTAGCCATTTGGGAAGAAATTCTTGAAATTAGTTTCCACAACCTCATAAACTCCTTATGGGAGAGAGGAAAAAAGAACTACAAGAATTGTCTGTCAAAATGACAAAGTTAAGACGGACATTATCAGTTCACAACACTGATGTGTACCGAAACTGGTGGAAGATATGGTGGGAAAACTGAAAACATGAAAAGGCATATGTGAGAAAATAAGAAATTTTTAAGAGAATTGATTATTTGGAAAATAGGCAAAAAGATTGGAAAGATAATCAGTTAAAATGTGGATAAAGAAATACTTTATCTGATCAGACTCACAAAAGTCATAAAGCACGATTCCATCTAAAAAGAACCTACAAGCAAGGACAAAAACTACACTTGCAAGTTGCCATTCCAAAAACAAATAAGTCTCAAAAAAATCCTCAGAATAGGAAAAAACACCCACAAAGTAATACTACTCAATAGACCACACTATGTGAAAAAAAGATCACTCTAAGGAAAGGCCTCAACAAGCAAAAGACCTAAAGAGAGAAGCCATATTGATAATTGGTCAACATGGCAAAAATGGGAAGCCAAATGATATTAAACACAAATAACAACATCAAGGGAGAACTGATGCTCCCAGGAAGAGAAACTATAGAATTTGAATCCCGGTTTCCAAAAATTCTCTAAGTCTGAGGGTCAAGGTAGTTGTAAGCGATAATGATGACAATTGTTTTTTTCAAAACATCCAAAAACAAGCTCAAAGACCGAGCTGGGATCTAGACAACCCTCCCTCAAACCCTATGACAAAGTGAATCGCAAAAGGGATCTCAGACGAGGTAAGAGAGGAGGGAGAAAGCCCACCCACAAGAGGGGATCCCTGAGTCATAACACTGATTTCAAGTGGGATATTTAATCTATTTTCGCTTTAATAGATCAGCATCTCTTTCGGTGCAAAAAAAGGGCTCACGTGGCACCTACAAGGGATGCGAAAGAATTTGATCTATACATAGACCTCCAAAAATATTTGAGGAAAATGACTCTCAACGTCATTTTAGCAGCTCTAACAACACAAGCAGCTGTCTCAAATAAATATGCAGAACGAGTTTAATAGTGAAGAAGAGCTCTCATTGAAGATCTGGAATCTCTTTTAAGAGAAAGGGATCCAGATTTTGTTAATTCCATGGCTATCTACATCGGGATTTAAGCCCAATTCAGTTTTCTATCCATACACCTCCAGAGGCCCAATATTGAAATGTTTGGAAAATTGGTGGAGAGAGATTTTAAAGAAATGTGTAAAAAGAGTCCTCTAAATCATTCCAACCTTACTTGGGAGAATACAAAAGCATTAACCACTTGAAAGCCAACCAAGTATAGTGGTGAGACAGGCGATAAAGGGGGGGAATAGTCCTCTTGAAAAAAAGAGACTATTTGGGGAGGCATATCGTATTCTGGGAGACAGGTCACATATGCCCCTTAAAAGGACCCCACAGAGGAATATTTAGGCCTCATTAAAAGCATTGATGAGGCTTTGCATTGGGATTCTGTCAAGAGCAGAATACGAGTATATGCTTATAAGACACCCACAGTTCCCATTTTTACTATATCCCACAATTCACAGTCCCTCACCTCACCCCTGGACGTCCTATTATTTCAGGGATAATTCTCATCACATCTAATTTATCCACTTATATTGATTTTTACCTACACCACTCGTCACATCACTACCCGTCTCACTTAAAAGACACTACTATGGTTTTACAGGTTTTGGACAATTTTGTTTGGAATGATAGATGTAATAGCACCTTAGATTGAAGCCCTATATACCAGCATTCCCCATCAAAAGGATTAGAGGCAATTAAGCACTTTCTCTTGACACCACAAACACTACCGATCACACAAAGAATTTATTCTTACATCTATTAATTTTATTTTGGGTCACAATTATTTATGTTTGAATCCCTTTATTTTTTACAAATTTGGGGACGGCGATGGGGACAACTTTTGCCCCATCGTTTGACATTTGTATATGGACTGTGGGAGTCGCTTGAGGTTTTCGATGTCCTCCTCCACAGCTTAGGCTGTGGAGGAGATATATCGATGACATTATCATTGTGGGGGAGGGTTCTGAGGAATCATACTTCTTATTTGTTGACCAACTTAATGCGAATGACTGTAACCTAAAATTCAGTGGTGTTACCAGTCTCTTTAGCATAATTTTCTTGATTTGGAGATATATATTGAATCCAATACTGTTCAACAAAACTATTTCAAGGCAACAAATGTTACCTCTACCTTGATCCCTTTAGCTGTCATGATAAAAGATGGGTCCAAAATATCCCCTTAACCAGTTTCTTATTGAGAGAAAAACTCTAAATTGAGGATTTTGACAAACAATCCCAATTCCCCAAAATAGGTTTCTTGATAAGAATTATAATGGAACTGATAGATTCCTCTATAAAGAAACTGAGAAAATACCGGAGAAGTCACTGACACAATATAAGAAAAACAGAAAGTGAAAAGGACAAAATATAAATTCCTGCTTTTAACTCAGTTAGTGACATGCACCATGGGGTTAGAAAAATCTAAAAAAAACATTGGGGGATATTGAAAATGGACCCTATACTAGGCCCTCAGTTAAATTCACAACCAGGGGTAGTGTTTAAACGTGCGCCAAATTTAAAAAATGTTAGCCCCTAGCCAAATCACCAGAAAAACTGTGTATCTGGTGAATCAAAGATCGCTTGGGCATTAAAGGCACGTATAAATGCGGGAAGTGTAAGGCGTGCAATCATATCTGTAAAGGGACAACTGTCACGTCCTGTGCTACAAAAAGGATTATAATATCAACATTTTATCAACTGTCAACTAACCATGTGGTGATGTCCTGCATTGTAACTGTAATTTACAGTACATTGGCAAGACAAAAGACACACAAACTCGTATGTTAGAACATATGAGAAATGTAAAAAACATACCTAAAACTTTGGCAAGGTATGCCGCTCACCCCCCTATTAACACTTTAAAGAAATACACTAATATGACCCCGCTTGTTCACATTTAAAGGGCTTGAACATATACAAATGAACAGCAGGCAAGAGATAGAGAAAATCATTATTGAAACGTGAACAGTATTGGATTTACGAAATGCAAACTAGACACCCCATGGTTTTAATGACACTATTGAACTTAAACCTTTTTTAAGATAAATCATGTTTATTTCTTTTCTTTTTTCTTCTTTTTATCAAATGAAATTAATCTCTCTCATTTTTATAATATATGTATTAGGATTCATCNNNNTGTATTGCCTTGTTTGTGTACATTTATTATGTCTAATTAATATATATATTGGCATTTGTGTGTTCTTATTCATTTTCTGTCTGTATACTTAGTGATGGTCTTTGGCAGTGCTGATATTGCTGTGTTACAGTTCCCGTTTTGTATACAATCTGGTAGACCTGTATCACGTGACTATCGCACATGTGACACTGTCAGAGAAAGAGGTAGCATCACTTTAAGTATTCAGTTGCCCATCTAAGGGCGTTGGATCTGGCGTCTGAAGGGGCTGTCCTTACTAACTCCCTTCCCTCCATAAATACGCGCGGATGACGCTGTACGTGACCTCCTGACGAAGCACGTGGTGCGAAACGCGTAGAGGTCACGACAGGTCATCCTGCGCGTGTTTGCTGAGAGGCTGAGACGGAGCCTGCCTGAGGCTCTAGTGGTGGCTGTTCCATCTTCCCAGGTGCCGCGATCCGGATCCTGTGCGGTCAGCTGTGGACCCCCACCTTTGCCCTAGTGTAAGTGTCTGTCTCCCCCTGTCAGCGGGTATTTAGTCCTCTATGGCGGTTTTTATTTAAATCCCCTTGGGCTGTCAGTACTTTCTCTGTTTACTTTTACATTGAATGTTTTTTGTTGTATGTGATGTATTTTTCCTAGACATTTTATGTTAAGAGACCATATGTATGGCTTTAATTTCTGGGCATTTTACTTTTACCTTTTGAGCTGAGAAGGGTTTGGATCCTCTCAGCCATTTATGTGTTTGTTTTATTAAAATACTGTTATTAACTCCATCCCTTGTGCGCTTCTGTGCAATTTTCTTTCTTTGTTTCTCAGGGTGTCCTCCCTCCTCTTGAGGGGGGATCACCTCTGAAGTGGGAGCCTCTGGGGAGACGCTCCATGCACGTGCAGCACAGGGATTATTCCAACTATCACTTCTGCAGCACGAGCGCTGAATATCCTATTCCTGCTTTCAAGAGAAAGAACTGTTTCCAGATTCATTTGTTTGGACTTGGGACTTTGGTTTTCTTCTTCTCCCCTGGATTTCAGCTGCATAGATAAGACTGTTTTTACATCATCTATATAGTACTATCTGTACTAATGTATGTTTTTCTTTTTTGAGAGACTTTTTATATAAGGTTTTTTATTAAGGTTTTTTATTGTATACTAGTTTTGCCATCTCCACAAGATGGCTGAGCTTTCTAATTTCACCACTTCACTATTGTCTAGTTTAGATAATAGGAATAATAGAAGTGCATTAATAGGTCAAATGTTTAGTGATGATGTCAATTTGGAAGATGATTCCACTGACTTACCCTCACTAGTACTTTCTCTCACTAGATTGCTAGAGCAAGAAACTAAAGCATTCTGGGAACTTGTATCCTTTGAGGAATACATTAAACATAAAAGGATCCCTAGAGGTCTGCGACTGTTAATCAAACCCACATATGGCAATGAAAACCCAGCTTTCTTAGCCATTTGGGAAGAAATTCTTGAAATTAGTTCTACCAACCTCATTAAACTCCTTATGGGAGAGAGGAAAAAAGAACTACAAGAATTGTCTGTCAAAATTGACAAAGTTAAGACAGACATTATCAGTTTACCAACATTAGATGTGCTACCGAAACTGGTGGAAGATATGGTGGGAAAACTGAAAAAACATGAAAAGGGCATAATGATGAGGAAAAATAAGAAATTTCTAAGAGATAAAATTGATTATTTGGAAAATAGGCAAAAAGATTGGAAAGACAAATCAGTTAAAAGTGCGAATAAAGAAATTACTTTATCTGATCAGACTCCACAAAAGTCATTAAGCACGATTCCATCTAAAAAAGAACCTACAAGCAAGGATCAAAAACTATACTTGCAAGGTGCCATTCCAAAAACAAATAAGTCTCAAAAAAATCCTCAGAATAAGGAAAAAACCCACAAAATGAATATTAATTCTAATAGACCACACTATGTGAACAAGAAAGATCACTCTAAGGAAAGGCCTCACAAGCAAAACAGACCTAAAGAGAGAAGCCATAGTGACAATTGGTCAACAGTGGGCAAAAATGGGAAACCAAATGATATTAAACACAAATACAAACATCAAAGGAGAGAACAGTATGCTCCCAAGGAAGAGAAACGTATAGAATTTGAGATCCCGGTTTCCAATAAATTCTCTAAGTTGAGAGGTCAAGGTAGTGTAAGCGATAATGATGACAATTGTTTTTTTCAGAAAACATCCAAAAACAAGCTCAAAAGACCGAGCTGGGATCTAGACAACCCTCCCTCAAACCCTATGACAAAAGTGAATCGCAAAAGGGGATACTCAGACGAGGTAAGAGAGGAGGGAGAAAGCCCACCCACAAAGAGGGGATCCCTGAGTCATTAACACTGATTTCAAGTGGGATATTTAATCTATCTTCGCTTATAATAGATCAGCATCTCTTTCAGGTGTTAAAAAAAGGGCTCACGTTTGCACCTACAAGGGATGCGAAAGAATTTGATCTATACATAGACCTCCAAAAATATTTGAGGAAAATGACTCTACAACGTCATTTTAGCAGCTCTAACAACACAGCAGCTAGTACTCAAATAAATACGCAGAACAAGTTTAATAGTGAAGAAGAGGCTCTCATTGAAGATCTGGAATCTCTTTTAAGAGAAAGTGATCCAGATTTTGTTAATTCCAGTGGCTATCTACATTCGGGATTTAAGCCCAATTCAGTTTTCTATCCATACACCTCCAGAGGACCCAATATTGAAATGTTTGGAAAATTGGTGGAGAGAGATTTTAAAGAAATGTGTAAAAAGAGTTCCTCTAAACATCATTCCAACCTTACTTGGGAGGAATACAAAAGCATTAACACCTTGAAAGCCAACCAAGATATAGTGGTGAGATCAGCGGATAAAGGGGGTGGAATAGTCCTCTTGAATAAAGATGACTATTTTGGGGAGGCATATCGTATTCTGGGAGACAGAGTCACATATGCCCCCTTAAAAAAGGACCCCACAGAGGAATATTTAGGCCTCATTACAAAGCATCTGACTGAGGCGTTTGCCATTGGGATTCTGTCTAAGGCAGAATACGAGTATATGCTTATTAAGACACCCACAGTTCCCATTTTTTACTATATCCCCAAGATTCACAAGTCTCTCACTTCACCGCCTGGACGCCCTATTATTTCAGGGATTAATTCTATCACATCTAATTTATCCACTTATATTGATTTTTACCTACAACCACTCGTCACATCACTACCGTCTCACTTAAAAGACACTACTATGGTTTTACAGGTTTTGGACAATTTTGTTTGGAATGATAGATGTAGATTAGCCACCTTAGATGTGCAAGCCCTATATACCAGCATTCCCCATCAAAAAGGATTAGAGGCAATTAAGCACTTTCTCTTGACACCACAAACACTACCGATCACACAAATAGAATTTATTCTTACATCTATTAATTTTATTTTGGGTCACAATTATTTTATGTTTGAATCCCTTTATTTTTTACAAATCTTGGGGACGGCGATGGGGACAACTTTTGCCCCATCGTTTGCCAATTTGTATATGGGACTGTGGGAGTCGCTTGAGGTTTTTCGATGTCCTCCTCCACAGCTTAGGCTGTGGAGGAGATATATCGATGACATTATCATTGTGTGGGAGGGTTCTGAGGAATCATATCTTCTATTTGTTGATCAACTGAATGCGAATGACTGTAACCTAAAATTCAGTGGTGTTAACAGCTCAGTTAGCATAAATTTTCTTGATTTGGAGATATATATTGAATCCAATACTGTTCAAACAAAAACATATTTCAAGGCAACAAATGTTAACTCCTACCTTGACCCCTTTAGCTGTCATGATAAAAGATGGGTCCAAAATATCCCCTTCAACCAGTTTCTTAGATTGAAGAGAAATAACTCTAAAATTGAGGATTTTGACAAACAATCCCAATTCCTCAGAAATAGGTTTCTTGACAAGAACTATAATGAGGAACTGATAGATTCCTCTATAAAGAAACTTGAGAAAATACCGAGGAAGTCACTGACACAATATAAGAAAAACAAGAAAGTTAAAGGCAAAAATATAAAAATTCCTGCTTTTATAACTCAGTTCAGTGACATGCATCATGGGGTTAGAAAAATCTTAAAAAAACATTGGGGGATATTGAAAATGGACCCCATACTGGGCCCTCAGTTAAACTCACAACCAGGGGTAGTGTTTAAACGTGCGCCAAATTTAAAAAACATGATAGCCCCTAGCCAAATCACCAGAAAAACTGCTGTATCTGGTGACATTAAAGATCGCTTGGGCATTAAAGGCACGTATAAATGCGGGAAGTGTAAGGCGTGCAATCACATCTGTAAAGGGACAACGGTTACGTCCTGTGCTACAAAAAGGATGTATAATATCAACAGTTTTATCAATTGTCAGACTACGCATGTGGTGTATGTCCTGCAGTGTAACTGTAATCTACAGTACATTGGCAAGACAAAAAGACCACTAAAAATGCGTATGTTAGAACATATGAGAAATGTAAAAAACATACCTAAAACTTTGGCTAAAGGTATGCCGCTCACCCCTCTATTAAAACACTTTAAAGAAATACACAATAATGACCCCGCTTGTATCACATTTAAAGGGCTTCAA